>OX243811.1:51384397-51401897 GCA_945859605.1 Lumbricus rubellus | reverse complement strand
TGCGTGCTAATATTTTAGTAACATTTTGTTTCATCATTTTAATAAAGCGTGATGTTTTAGCATAGAATAACAAATTATTTGAATAGATCGCAGACGGCAGTCTCCACGATAGCCTACAGGTAAAATAATCAGTAGGCTAAGTCTTTGTTTAGCCAAGGTCTCGTTCATTCTTGTAAACACACTACAAAACGCCGCCTGAGAGTTATAATGCTCTATCATGAATTTTTGAAAAAATCGAGTTTGGTATCAATTTCATCAGGGTAGCATTTGCTCTATCATTAGACAAAGAAGCTAGCTGAATGAAGCGGTCGTTTCTTAGTTATAAGTGAGTATTTAAATGCTCTATCTTGCGAAACTGTTTCCAATCTAGACTTTCTTAGGGTTATAATGCTCTATCATTACTCGTCGGCAGCCAATCACAAAACTGCTTTTGACTATGATAGAGCTTTTCACTGAATAAAAAATTTCAGGGCATAAATGCTCTATCGTCATCATAGGCGAAACCATATACGCTGAGTTAGAGCAAAAGCATACTCGCAGTGTATGATAGAGCAATATAATACTGAGGACGCGATTAGAATAAATACTTCGTGTATTACTTTACGTGGTCAAATTTACTATGTCTGATCGAAATTACGTTTTGCTGTAACATATATTTTTGCATTTTCTTAAATTTTTCTATATTTTTTACTTTTGTTCAACAAAATATATATTTTTTCAAAACAAGTCACTGGCAGGAATCTAAAAATGATAGAATTATACTGCAAAACAATGAAATTAAGAATTTTGGGCCTAAAACAGTGACCTGGACTTTAAAGTAATTTTTTCGGTTTCGCCAAAAGCTATGATAGAGCATTATAACTCTAGGGCGGCGAAAACCTGCTTAAAATTAATGTTGTCCTGGTCTCACGATCATTGGTTTGAAGTGACAAATTTAACTACGTTCCTGTCTCAAGTCGGTTAATTAAGTCGACTTGTGGTAAAAACAACTTCAAGTGACTTCTCTCTACACATTTCGACTTGGGGTCAGTTGCGGTGACCAGAAACGACCCGACCCGACTTGGGATGACCAAGTCGACTGGGGTCGACTTATTGGGGTAGACTCCCAGGTCTAATCACCACAGCTGATGATTCCTCTGATCGAGACCAACCTCAATGCTTAGACATACATGTAGACATAGATATGTTTTTATTGATCCAAACAATTCAATTGTGCATGTATGCTTAACAAAGTATACGGTGAATTAGTATAAACCTGGCCACCCAGCTAAACCTGGCCACCTAAGGTAGTTTGCGTATTATTTAAAAATGAAACACCCTTTCGGCCTAAATTGCTTACTTACTACTTCGTGTGCCTCTTGTCTTCCTATAAAAAACGATAAATGTCGCTTCACTTCGTGTCTAAGGTTGTTGTTTACATTTTAGTCCGATCGATAAGCTCAAAAATCGCGCAAATCCGAAAGAGAAGTTGATATTTTGTGTAAGTATACCTAATATGATGTAGAAGAGGACTGGGAGTCAACCCACGCTGGAAAATTGATATTTGATTTGATTTTAATTTATTTTGATCGGTGAGCGATAATAGGTGAAGTTGCGTATTCAACACTATACCGTGTGTACGGCATTATCATTTCGTAGCCTGTAATTGTTTCGGCAAAACTCCGAACGGCGGTCCCAAATTAAAATTGCTGTTTTTCCATGCTATTTCCATACTGCGCACACCACTGAAGTTGAAGCTGGATGAAACTGACGTCTCGGTAAATCGTAAACAGTATGGCCGCCAACGAATGCAATAAAATTAGACTGCCGCCTATGGACGATATCGCAACATGCATCCCAACACGCAAAGCGTGAGGGTCGGTTAGGGCTCAGGTTAGGCGTCGTGAGGGTCGGTTAGGGTTAGTTTTAGGGTTAGTGCAGTCATTCTGATGAAATTGAAGCGTGCTTTAAGTTTCGCGGAAATATTGGGCCGTATGTCGGGCCGCTCTGTTATGCACGCATCTACGGCGGCCATACTGTTTACGATTTACCGAGACGTCAGTCACAATGACCACTTTGTATATAAGAAATAGAAGCTGGATTGACGAAAAAATGCTGAAGAAATGGATTCGGGATTTATTAAATTGACCCGGACATCCGCACACAGACTATTGAGGGATTTTTATGCATGCCAAGCGCAAGTTGCGTTACCGAAGTGGAACAAGTCCTGGTCTTTTCTCAAGTTACTTGTCTGCTTTCCAGTGGCGCTTTAGCCACAAGTCGGATGTTTTCGGAAAGTATATCAAGTTGTTGTGTGACAATTACAACATTTGACGATATAGGCTATATATTTTAATTTGGGACCGCCGTTCGGAGTTTTGCCATTGTTTCATGTCACAACAACAGATCGTTCTTAATTTATTTGTTTGCACTTGTTATCGAAATGTCAAAATGTCCGCTTGTTACTGGAATGACTGATTTTAAATCATATAATTAAGTCAGGTCGAAATTTGCAGATTTAAAATGTGGGTAACCTATCATTTCAGCGTTCGAAATAATTCCTCTATGCAGCACTAGGCCTGCTATTTTCATCATTTCGACTTCTATTTTGGCATAAATACTCCTTATTAATCCAGCGTCCATTTAAGTAAGAATTCGTTTAATCAATCTAGTTTCTATTTTGGGCATGAATTATTTTTAATTTTTATCAATCCAACTTCTATTTAAATTGCAATTATGTTTCACCAATCCAACTCCAATTTAATCAAGAACCTTATGATCGATCCCACTTCTATTTAATTAACGTTATGTTTAAGAACTTGGTAGGCCTATTATTGTTTGCACTTCGGTGTTACTGTTGGATGCAGTTGTAGACCTATAGCAAACGTTTTACAATATTAGGCTCAATAGAAGTAGCGAGTGATAGAAGTAGCGAGTGGCGTAGCAATATGGTGTACAGCACACGCAGTGCACAAAGACATCATCAGAACATGACCCCCAGCGGTCAGAGTATTTTTTTTATTTTCTGAATAATCAGAATGTAATAAAGTTTAGCCTACATGTTTTGGCGTAAATAGGCTACACACGCAAAACTTAAGTCAAAAGTGATATTGGCTTAAGCTCTAATTTCTCTCGTAGACTGAATAGATTTTAAATGTTTTGTAAATATAAGTTGGAGAAAATGATAAGAAAATTGCAACGTGCTAAAATTGTCTATTAATTTAGAATGTGAAATATGCAAATAGTGTCTAAGTCTTATATAGCAAGACAGGGTCAGGCGTTTTGCACAGCCTTTTTGTTTGAAATTGAGGGGTTCGAGCAATGAAGGGGTCCACCACAAAAATCCATGCACAAACACCTTGCTACGCCGCTGAAAGTAGCCAATAGTATTAGATTTATTTATTTTCAAAACTCACAAGTTTCCATGATAAATAGAACCTATGCTCACAATGCAATCTAGTCACAACAATTCATTTAGTTACCATTATGTACTTGTTTTCTTTGTATCAGAATAGATATGGTAAAGGAACGGGTGGAAGAAGGGTGCCGTTTATTCTTTCCCAGAATGTGGTCTCTGCCATGGAAAATGTCGCTTTTTAGTGGGTTGAAACAGCACTGCCTCTGTTCAAACACAGGAAAGCAGGTAGGCCTATATCAAATTCTCTGTCAATGTCTTTATATTTAAAAATGTCAAGGTGTTTAAAAACTCCCATTACTGCTACACATGCGTTTTGTGAATGTTATGGCTAATGGGTAAACTCTTCCACTGGAGGAACACTTTAGGAATAAGAGTGCAGACGTTGATATGCTGAAGTTCCGTTGCAATGGCATAAACTACATAATTGATGTGCTTTGAATTTTGTGTTTTTTGCCAAGATGTGTCGAATATGGGATTGAAGTACGTCCTCACCCAGTACAGCATTTCCAGAGGACAATCACAAGGTAATTTACCTCATTGGCATTATATTCAAAGTTACTAGAATTTCATGGCATTAGGCCCAAGTCTTTTGATACGCTATGTCATACTGCAAGAAAATGTCGCTTTTTAGTGGGTTGTCATATGCAAAGTTAGTGCCCATTGCAGACAGCTTATACCCTCCCCAGTGAAAAACATCGTTTTTGCTTTTGGCAAAAGGCACACACACACACACACACACACACTCACACACTCACACACACACACACACACACACACTACTACTAGTTAATGCATTGTCTTGATACTCACAATCTCTGGTAGCTGTTGGTTGTTTCAGGTGAGGCAAATTAAACAAAAGATTGGGTTTTTTGGTGACAGTAAATTCTGCTTCACCGAACTAAAAAATTTTTATAGGCTAATACTTAATATGCATGATAGCCTATTAGAAACAAATTGCACTTCACACTATAGCTTTGTTTGCCGTAGAGAGTGGTTAGTCTCGCTCTTCCACTCCGTCTCCTTCTCCATCCCTATCCCTCTCCAGCTGCCTCTCTGCCTCTGATTCTGCCTCTGTCTATCTGTCTCTGTCTCTCTCTCACACTCTCTCTCTGTCTCTCTCTCTCTCTCTCTGTGGGTCTATCTGTATGTCTGTATCTCTTTAGTTTCCCATATATGTCTCTGTCTGTCTGTATGTCTGTCTATCTCTCTTTGTTTGTCTGTCCTTCGTCTGTCTGTGTCTGTCTGCCTCTATGTATTTGTTTCACTTTGTTTTTCTGACTGTGTCTGTATGTTTGGCTATCTAAGTCTGTCTCTTTTGTCTCTTTGTCTCTCTGTATCTGATTCTGCCTATGTCTATGTCTCTCTCCCTTTGTTTCTGTCTCTCTCTCTGTGTTGTGTGTGTGTGTGTGTGTGTGTGTGTGTGTGTGTGTGTGTGTGTGTGTGTGTGTGTGCAACTCTGCATGTCTGTCTCTGCTTCAATATGACATGAAAGTGTTGCCACGTTAAACTTATCGTCTATCATTGTGTTACACATAACACAGTAACCAATTTCTTATATACCCTAGTTTCATCTGATGACAATGACAGCGTGATGCCATCTCATCATGACGAAACCACACTACCTCTGTTCAAACACAGGAAAGCAGGTATATCAATTTTTCTGTCAATGTCTTTTTATTGAAAAATGTCAAAGTTTGTCAAGACTCCCATTACTGATGCATACGCATTTTGTGAATAATTTTTAAAACTCAGATGCGACCTTGCGTTGTCGAGACTGTAAAGAAAAGTTCACTTGTAGAATATAATGTGTGAGCATGTTTATAATTCCACTACTTTACTTCTTGTGCCATCTAGTACGTAAGTTTATAATAGAATTGTATTGATAGTAAGACATGAAAATAATTAAGAACTTTTGATGTTTTGTGTTTAAGCTATATCTGTTATTATAGGCCTACTAATTAGTTTGCTTACTCCTGCTTGTTTTTGATGTCTTATGTGAAGTTTATATTGTGATATTCTTGTTCATAAGAGTGCTGCTTGGCATTTGCTTATATTGAATATTCAATCACTTGCTTATCATTTTTAGTGCTTCCTTAATAGTATGATACTGTGATTACAATTCTGCATACAAGCCTACGATATCTAATTCTACTTTCAGGAATGCGAGTAAAGTGGACTGCCGATGAAATTGGCATTATTCGCAAAGAACTGGCTGTGTTCTTTACATCAAAGACAGTGCCAAACAATGCCGAGATTTAAATTAGAGTCATGGACAAATTTCCGGCTCTGAAAAAACGCACTGTTCCACAGATTAAATCTAGAGCATTGGACCTTATAAAGAAACAATAAAATAGAACTGCATGTATTAGAGAACATGTATCTATAAATATTACACTCACGTAAGCTTGCGCCTATTTTATCTGTGTGAGCTTTGCCTTCTACTCATAGGCGGATACTTGGTCCGAGCATTGTGGGAGTACGGACGAGCGGTGGAAAAACGATCACGCAGGCGAACTTTCCACATTGCAATAGTAGCATTTTAGGCTGTCATTTTAGCGAAGTTGCTAACAATTTCGGTGCTAATAGCCTTGGTCTAAGACTTCAAAGTGTCCTCCGTGTCAAACTTTTTTTAAATCTCCATACTGCAAATGTAGCATTTTAGGTAGGCTGTCATTGTAACTAAAATGTATTGCTCATAATTTCAGTGCTAATAGTCCTGATTTAACACTTTAAAGTTTCCTCCTCCAATTTTTTTCAAATAAAAAAATTTCTACACTGTAGTGGAAACAATTTTTAATGTGATATGATAAAAATAATTTATTTCTCAAAATTTCATTGCTTAAAAACATGGCTTGACACTTTAATGAATGTCATATCCACATTGTTTAGATTATTTTGTTTTAATTTCCATATTGTAATTATAAAACAGCCGCCATCTTAATAAAATTGCTCAGTTATCGGCTCTAGGACCATTGCTCATAGGCTGGTTGCTCATAGGCTTATTGCTCATATGGCTCATTGCTCATCGGGTCTATTGCTCATAGGCTCATCCGTCATATGCCTAAAATCAATGAACTTTGGCCTATGTTTAAAACAAATAAACCATTGGCGATATGGGTGACTGTCTTCACGCCTTAGCAACATACGGAAAAACCGACACCTCACCTATCTACGTGCCGTGTCATACTTATCTTTTAAGTAGTCAACTATGTGGAAGTGGACATATAAGACAGTGAACAAACCTGTTTGACATGTGAAGTAGTGAACAATCTATTTGTTAACAAGTGTAACGGTTTTTTTATAATTGAACAATGTCACCTCAAGTGGTTAGTTATTAAGCTTTTACTTGAACAGTTCAACTTTTTTCTCAAATGTGAACAATTACATGACCTAGTAAATGTTTATATTTTCAAACAGTGTTTTCTTTTCTGTACCTTCATTCGACTAATTTAACTTGTAGCCTATTTTATTATGACCAATATATCCCTATGACCAATGAGCCATATGAACAAAAAGACCTATGAGCAAAAGGGCCTATGAGCAATGAGCCATATGAGCAAAAAGACCTATGAGCAATAAAGCCTATGAGCCATATGAGCAAAAAGACCTATGAGCAATAGCCCCTATGAGCCATATGAGCAATAAGCCTATGAGCAATCAGCCTATGAGCAATCAGCCTATGAGCAATCAGCCTATGAGCAATCAGCCTATGAGCAATGGTCCGTACACCCAGTTTTCAATGCTGAGTAGTGGTTTTAAGACTTAAGATTGTCGCATCACAAGTGTTCACACAGTTTGAATATCCACATGTGGCCGTAGCTTTTTAAGCTGTCATCTTTTCAAAATTGCTGGTGATTTCAGCGCTCAGTGACATGGTTTAAGACTTCAATATACATGTAAGCCCACTCCCATTGTTTAAAATATTTTAAATTTGCAAGCTGTAATGTTAACATTTTAAGCTGTAATTTAATACAATTTCTCGTTATGGATAAACAGTGGATAAGAGTGTAGCAATTGATATTTATGAAATATGGGCAGGGGTATAAGCACCTCAAACGTTGGAGGGGACTGTGTAAACTTGTTTTGTGTCTCTTAAAATGTTATCTGAGTACTGTGTAAACTGGTTTCGAAACAGTAAAAACTGGTTTCATATCGTTTAAAATAATGTCTGATAGCTGTACACACTGGTTTAACAGCTGTGCAAAAGGTTTTGTATCTTTAAAAATGATTCCTGATAGCTGTGCAAACTGTTTTTACGGCTGCACAAAATTGTCTTCTATAATTGTGTCTACTAGCTGTAAAATGGTTTAGCCGCTTTACAAACTGGTTTATAAGCTGCAAGAACGGGTTTCGTATATACTAAAAGTTTATATTGAAAATTATTGTGCAAACTGGTTTCACAGCTGTACCAACTGATTTCATTTCATTTTAAATATTGTCTTATATAGCCAAACAAACAGGTTTCGCAGCTGTGCAGACTGGTTTCTTATCTAGAGTAATGCCTGACACCTGTACAAACTGGTTTTACAACTGTGTAATTTTTTGCTTTATTTGCAAATAATGTCTTATATCTGTGCAAACTGGTTTCTGAGTACAGGTTTTGCATCTTTAAAAATGATGCCTGATACAAACTCGTTTCGTTGCTGCAAAAACTTATTTTATAGTTGTGCAAACTGGTTTCTTTCTTAGAAAGTGTTGTATGAAAGCTGTGCAAACTGGTGTCACAGTCTCACATAAGTACAACTGGTTTCTTTTCTTAAGAATAATTTTGGCGGTGAAAATGGAAATTTTTCTCGGAGTTCAGGCACCCCAAAACTGAAATCCTGGCGCCGCCACTGATTGTGATAACGGAAAATTGATGTCGATGATGATGATGATTATAATGAGGGCTTACTTCAAACCGAAGCTAGGATGTCAATTACTGGATTTAGAAGTACATTTTCAGTAGTATCGAATTTAAACAGATTTCTTGCTGTCAAATGTAATATGACTGACGGTGATGTCATATTGTTCAGTCTGTGACAACATGGAAGTTACGTCAGTGACACAGTTTATACATTTACTTAAATTAAAACAAATTTTCAACTATTTAGTTGTATTCCTAATATATTTATTCTGAAAATTACAAATTTTCATAATTTTTGCTTTGCTACTTATGGTTATATTCTATAAAATCTCTTAATATTTGTCATTGACTATTGTTGTTAAGAAGTTCATGAGAGCATCTTTCTTTGGAGTACTGTTAAAAGACTATATTGGGTGGATTAGCTGCTTTCTGTACATCGCTGAGCAGATAAGAAACTCTTAAAGTTGCTGCATGATCTGATTCAGTTGGAGTGACGGCATTTTAAACGTTTGACGAAGCTTGTGCATTGTATATTTTGTAGATTTCTTTATGTTTTTGTCCCACTAGTTTCCATTATTGTTGCTACTCAGCATTCTTCTGCACGATGGCCAGCTTACTCTCGCCACTTCTTCGTGTGACACATTCATGTTAGCTCAGTTCCAGTTTTTGTGACGTGTCTCACCATGTGCACAAAAGCAAATGATAAGTTTGGTTTACTGTGATAATTAAAAAATTGATGATGATGATGATGATGATTATAATGAGGGCTTACTTCAAATCGAAGCTAGGATATCAATTACTGGATTTAGAAGTACATTTTTAGTAGTATATACCGACTTAAACAAGTTTCTTGCTGTCACTGACATAACCATCATATATTGTTAAGTCAGAGACAACATGGAAATTACGTCAGTGACACAGTTTATACATTTACTTAGATTAAAACAAAATCTTCCTAATATATTTCTTCAGAAGTTTGAAATTTCCATAATTTTTTGCTTTGCTACTTTTGGTTATAGAATGACTTTATGTTGAATTTTTTCAAAGGAAAAAATATATTGAAGAAACTGTACATTGTTTCTTGTTATTTTCATTTAAATAGCAAGAAAGCAAGATTTAGAATTTTTGCATTTTGGTTGAATAGACCGAACAAAACAAGCTGCAATAGGACTTAACGTGCAGAACCAGAAGGTAGATAATTATATTCACTGTGTTCAACTGTCAGTGATGTGGTCTTTATGATAGTTCCATATTGTTGTACTTCATGATAACAGAATGGCATGGTCTTAGGTTTATTTAGGTCCCCGTGGATTCATCCCTTGTAATAATACACACACAAAAATAATAATTACGGGGCACGGTGGTATAGAGTGGCGGCATCGTTGCCTTTAAGCCGCAAGGTTCCAGGTTCGAATCCACTTAAAGTCGCAGCGTAGGGACTATGAGCAAGTCCTTCACCCACAATATTGCTTGGGCGCGAAACTCCGATGCAGTGTCCGCGCTGTAGTCGGGAGCGCCTCTGAGTAGATCGCTTTAAGGGGCGCTATAAAAATGGACAAACGACTCCCAAGTAGCCTATATACAGTGTTTAATCTAGACGTCTCTGGGGGGGGGAGTTTCCCTTCAGGATTGACAATTCCCCCCCCCCAGAAAATTTGACAACATGATATTGGTTTTTAGTTACTATTTTCATCGTTGTTTTATATGAAGTGTTATAATATCATCATCATCATCATCATCGTTATCCGTGAGTTAACAACCCGTAGGTGTCCGACGCCACTCTCTGTCTGAGTTTGTCTCGCATCATGCTTCCCAGCTTCAACCGGTCCGGTCAACAGGTCCGCGCCATACCATTAACATCTTGGAGCCGCTAGACCACCTTGTCCGATTGAAGAGAATATTGGAAGAGAGGTACAAAGGACAACCTGGGTCAATGCCCGTATGTGGCCCACGTATGCTCTCTTCTTCGACTCTCTCCACCGGTCTGTACTGACCGACCTGTGCATGTCTGCTCCACATCATGACACCTTGAAGCATCTGGGTCGCTATGTCACTTGTGTCGTGGTTTTTGCGGATTTCTATGGTCTTGGTTTTTTCTGCCAGTGTATCTCCACCCATCTGGCAAACCTTTCTCCTTTGTCCGGGCTTAGGACCTACACAGAGACGTTGTTGGTTCCCTGTGGCGGAGGATGGATGCAGTTTAACGTCATGCCCAGGACCATGTTATAATATACCGTGATGTCATTTACTATTATATGATTACTATTTATTATTTACTATTATTATATATGATACTATTATGTTGCAATTAGTATAACTTACTGTATATATTATTTTGTATAAACACTATTTTTGCACAACTAAAAACAGATATGACATCCCCTCCAGAAAATTTGACAAAATGCTTATAGTTTTAGTTGCTGTTTACATCATCGTATTACGTGAATTGTTATAATATACTGTCATATTATTTATTATTATATGGTCAATGGTTATAATGTTATTATTTACTATTATAATATATGACACAATCCTGCTAAAATGAGAATAACTTACTGCTAATATTTGTACAAGTACTACTTTTGTACAACTGAATGGCTCTCACCAGTGGTATACTTCAAATTTTAGACTGTAGGCCTAAAATTTCAAAATGTTTGATCCTATTATTTGAACACATATATAGTAAAACCTAAAAACAACATCATTACTACACATGGTTTCTTGAATTTGGCACCGGTAGTTTATTAGTTCTTGGTTGGTTTGTGTACCATTAAATATGATTTCAGAAAGTATGTCCTGATCAGCAATTCAGGACCATCTTGGGAAACAGGGTTAAACTGATATAGTGCTGAAAAGTCAGCTTATATAGTCTACTATTATATTCATGTCTGCATTTATTCATTAGAATAACTCAGCAACAGGAGAACTGAGCTGCTGAACTCGATACATAAAGATATTTTATTGTAATTATAATCATATATTATATTAGATCCTAAAACACTTTTTTACCAGTACTGAATAGTCTAATGGAGTTATTTTGCTAAAATGGCACCTTAAAAGAGGAGTCCTACCATTACAGTGTGGAAATAACCCCCCAAATATTCGTTAAGTGTTGCTTATATTTATTGAAGTCCACTCTTATAAGCACTGAAAAGTGTACAGGCAGTTTTTTAAGATGACACCTTAAAATGCTGCCATTGCAATGTGGAGATTCAAAAAGTTTATGATGGGGCTCTGAAAAAGTACAGGTATTTTGTTAAGATAGTACCTTAAAATGCTACCATTGCAATGTGGAGATTCAAAAAGTTCAGGATGGGGCTCTGAAAAAGTGAACGCCAGACATTTAAACACACGACACATAAACATGCGACACTTAAACACAGACACTTAAACACAAGACAGATAAACACACGGACAGATAAACACACGGACAGATAAACACATAAACACACGGACAGTTAATCACGCGACATTCAAACACACAAGACATAGACACAACGACAGACACTATCCTTCACAGTGCACAAAGTCTGTGCACCACAGTGTGCAGTGCCTGTGTGTCTGCATAGCACTGACTGGTCATCCAATTGTGTCTGCATAGCACTGACTGGTCATCCAATTGAATTTGAACTTTGCAGCCTACCTTCCCTTGTTTTTGTACGAATTTAGTCTACGAACATATTTCATTTAACATTATGTGATACTTCGATTGTTACACCGCCGTTGCATGACTCTTACGACATGGCTACATGCTCCGATTCTGTTACATTTGGCGTCTCAACAAAAGGACGTTCAACAGTGATATACAGAAATTTTGAGTATATTAAAGTCAAGGCTAATAAGAATGGAGAAATATATTGGCGATGTAAAAAGTATCAGAGTTACAAGTGTAAGGCTCATTTGAAAACATTAGAAGGCTGAATCGTCAGCAACAATGATCAAGAACATAATCATGAAGGTAACATCTCAACATCACTCGCTCGTCTTGCCGTCGCTCAACAACAGTATTGATGCTATCTCATTCAGGCCTATCATATAACTAATATCACTATTATCACTTATGCTTATGTTTGAGTGCGGCGTGTTTAAATGTCGCGTGATTAACTGTCCGTGTGTTTATGTGTCGTGTGTTTATCTGTCCGTGTGTTTATCTGTCTTGTGTTTAAGTGTTTGTGTTTAAGTGTCGCGTGTTTATGTGTCGTGTGTTTAAATGTCGGCACACCGAAAAAGTACAGGTATTTTGTTAAGATAGTACCTTAAAATGCTGCCATTGCAATGTGGAAATTCAAAAAGTTTCTGATGAGGGTCTGAAAAAGTACAGGTATTTTGTTAAGATGACACCTTAAAATGCTACCATTGCAATGTGGAAATTCAAAAAGTTTCTGATAAGGCTCTGAACAAATACAGGTATTTTGTTAAGTTGACACCTTAAAATGCTGCCATTGCAATGTGGAAATTCAAAAAGTTTCTGGTGAGGCTCTGAAAAAGTACAGGCTGGTGTTTTGTTAATATGACACCTTAAAATGCTACCATTGCAATGTGGAAATTCAAAAAGTTTCTGATGAGGCTCTGAAAAAGTACAGATATTTTTGTTAAGATGACACCTTAAAATGCTGCCATTGCAATGTGGAAATTAAAAATGTTTCTGATAAGGCTCTGAACAAGTACAGGTATTTTGTTAAGATGACACTTTAAAGTACAGGCATTTTGTTGATATGACACCTTAAAATGCTACCATTGCAATGTGGAAATTCAAAAAGTTACTGATGAGGCTCTGAAAAAATACAGGTATTTTTGTTAAGATGACACCTTAAAATGCTGCCATTGCAATGTGGAAATTCAAAATGTTTCTGATAAGGCTCTGAACAAGTACAGGTATTTTGTTAAGATGACACTTTAAAATGCTACCATTGCAATGTGGAAATTCAAAAAGTTTCTGATGGGGAGGAAGCATACCTCTCCCCTTACGGGTCTCGGCGCTACGCGCCTCACGAGCGTCCTTCGGACGCTCGATTGTCTCCCCCCCAGAAATCTGAATTCCCCCCCAGCGGAGGGGGACTAGGTTAAACACTGACCACCCGCGGTCAACAGTGGCTAGGCCTATATATACACGGTTTACGTGGTCCAGAACGAAGGTCCGCACAAATCACCCGCGGTCAAGAGTGGCTATATATATACGAAGGCTTAAATCATAGTTGTAAAAAACGTTTTTTTCCGTTTTTTATTCGCTCCCGAAAAACGTCGTTTTTATCGTTTTTTATTTTCCCCATCGTTTTTTATCGTTTTTTATTATTTCTTTGTCCTTATTTATTCATTTATTTCTGTTATTATTTTCTTAAATTTTAATTTTTTTCTGATATTTTTTATGTTTTCCGCAAACTCTCAAGGATTCAGCTAACTAAAGTCATTATTTCTTCGTTTAACATCATCATTTAAGAGATAGACTGCGTGTAGTAGGTTCCTAATCAAGGTTTTCAAGGTTAAAATGCGGTTTTAGATGTAGCAAAGTCAAATTATTTTCCGTTTCCGTTTTTTATCGTTTTTTTGTCGTTTTTTATTATTTCGAAAAAAACGTCGTTTTTTACCGTTTTTTATTCTGTTTCCATCGTTTTTTACATCTATGGCTTAAATCATAATGCAACTTTCCAGCACCAGGTCTTTTTGCAAACCTCTTTTTTTCACTCCACCTTAATGAATATATACATGCAGTACACGGTGTCCCAATTGAACTGATACCCTTTTTGTTTTGGTGATATACTTGTAAATTCTAAATGAAACTCTATAAAATTTAAGAGCATGTAAGAGGGATAAATTATCAATGTTTCCTGAAAACTTAATCCAATTCTACAAACAGAGTCCGCAGTTATGCATGTTCCAATTTGGGCAACGAAAATTTTAAGTTTCCAACATGTAAAAGATTGGAAATTAGTGTTAGCGCTGTTCTCCAAAGCTGATGCTCAAAATGCCCGCCATTAGCTCGAATGCATGCTCTAAGGCACTTTCGCCATTCATTGATTGCATTGTCAAAAAAAACCTGATCAAAACGATTCCATTCTTCCACATTTCGCTGTTCGAAGTGGTCACTGGTCAACGTCACGTATGCGATTTTCATAAGGCTGCGATGAGCCAGTTTCTGTTATAAAATTCCTTTAAAAACATTTTGCACCGTAATCTTTTTCTTCTATTAATTTTTTTTATTAAACTCAAATCATCTTTGTTGAAAACCATTTTTATTATTGTCCCTTATCAAGGAAATGACTGAAACAAGACGTAACATTTGTTAATTTAATAAATAAGGTGTGCAGTTGCAAGCAATAATTTCCTATCTTTTACATGAATGTTGTGTTTGCGGTAACAGAGCTAAAAAAAATTGGGTAGGTAGAAAAATATTTTTATTTTGGTAAAATATTTTTATGCAGTGACTAATACTGACTGTCTAAAAAGTATACCCACTAGTCTTTTTTGCACGCTGAAAAAAGTACGTGTTCTAAAGCATGGGCCCCCGCACATAGGGGCAAGGGGGGCACTTGCCCACCCTGGAAAATTGAAACCTATTTTCTCGAGACTACTTTTGGGGTTTATAACAAATTTCTTCATATTAGAGAATTAAAAAGCCTAGGCCTACTTTTAACTAATACTTTTCGATTTTTTAAAACAAATTTTCTTGCAAAAAGACGCAATTCATATTAGAAATTTAAAAAAGTGAAACTGAAAAATTTACATCAAGAAACCTCTGTGAAAAATACCCATGCATGTTCTTAACTTCCCGCTTTGCATTTGTTGCCCTTCTGCAAATTTTTTTTAACGTTGACCATCGTGTTTTGCCTCCTCCTGCAAAAATTTCTGCGGGCGCCCATGTTCTAAAGCAAGTATACAGGCCCGGATTAAGCCCTCGGGGGCCCGCCGCCATATTCCAAGGGGGCCCCTAATCGACCCGTATACCTTCCGAGACCATACTTTCACAGTCCCGCGTGTTTATGCATGCCTATAAATCAAACTTTTCTATATGTAGACTAGGCCTATATAGCTTATTGAAATACCTGAATATTTTTGTAAATGACACTTTATAAACTTCAATGCAGTATGTACATAAGCTATGTCAGTTAAGCGGTTTAAATCCTATGATACTGACGTTGGCAACGCGGAGGCCTATAAGGAGGGCAGGAGACGGTCCCAATATTTGTGGAGACAGAGATGCTTACATCCTCATGCAATATTTCATAAATATAATAATTTCTCCAATGTTATCCACTGAGCAATTTCTTTATGATGACAGCTTAAAATGCTACCATCACAGTGTTCAAATAAAAATTCAAACAATTGTAGGTGGAACATTCATTGAAGTCTTCACTCTTAAACCATGTCAATGGCACAATGGGTATTTTATCAATATGACAGCTTAGTAAGCTACGGTTACAGTGTGAAAAAATGTAGGCAATTAGGAGAAGACACTCTGAGGTCCATGACCATCAGCATTGAAAATGAGCAATCTTATTAAGATTAGGCCTACAGCCTATATTGCAACAATCATAGTATGGAATTTTAACATGTGGACAATGGGGGCATTTATAGAAGTCTTCCAGCAAATTTAGTTGAGGTGACAGCTTAAAATTGTACCATTAAAGTGTAGAAATTAAAAAATGTAAACAATAGAAGGAGACGCTTTTCAGGCCTTAAACCACGACTATGAACCCTGAAATGATGAGAAATGTCTTTAACATGGCAGCCTAAATATTAATGCTACTGTTGCAGTGTGGAAATTTAAAACAGTTCAAAAATAGGGAGGTGATGTTCCCACCCATGCCCCTCCGCTGCTTGGCGCTTCGCTCCTCGGCGATCGTCCACCGGTTGCTCGCTCACCCCCACCCCACCCCCAAAAAGCCAATGCCAAGTCTCTGCCTACGCTACCTCCTTGGCGAGGGCCCATGCTATGGTTCGCATTTTTCTGCTAATGGCGGTGGAAAACTGGTCAAGAATGTCATTGAAAGAAACAGTATCTAAATGGCAGAAATATGCGTTGTAACCTTTAAGACGCCAGACTCACAAATTTTAGGTTCTTAATTTAGATATAGGCCTATACTTCTTTCAGTGCATAGCGGTTAGAGGCTTAGAGCCTAACTATATGCCATTGAACATACCGACCCTGGGACCCATCCCATTCCTTAATTTGACCAATCTGGAGTTTATGAAAAAATCCGGTTTTGGAACATGGAAATTTGTTTTCCAACCAGAGGGTTCTTTTTGCTATTCGCCTCTTTTGAACATTGGAAAGTTGAAATATTTTGTTTTTGGCATCGTTTACTTTCGTCAATACAATTATAATTATGCCAGGGATATTATACCGGTATACTCTAAGAGTTATAGGGGCCCCGCAGTGCATTGTTCGCTCGTAAAAATCAATCAGCAATAATTGACATAGACTAAATCTATACACTGCCCTTTAAGTGAAGTTGAATAAATGGGAAAATGCACATTAAAATTTCTTGTTGTTCTCGCACGGGGGGCCTCCTGACGACGGGGGGCCCGCCGCCATGGCAGACATGGCATACTGGTTAATCCGGCCCTGCAAGTATAAACTGCCTATTTCCCGACGGTCTGCATCTAAAACTGATCTAGAAACAGCCCTAATAATTTCATTTTGTTGACGTCTTTTATGTTACTTACAATACAAATGTTAAAATTTTTTAAATAATTTTGTTTAAATTTAATTTTTTTTAAATAAATTTTTTTACATAAATATTTGAGTCGCGGCCGTAAAAATGGGACGGTCGGGTTACCGGAAACACAAAATTTTTTTACGCTTTATTGCAATTCTCTTTTTTTCACTACATCTTAATGAATGTATATAGATCTGATTCCAGCTGAAGTTTGGGGGACCTATATATCGAGTAGGATTCGAACCCATCTCACGAGGACTTGTATATCCAGGACCGGTCAATAAAAAAATTTACATCAAGAAACCTCTGTGAAAAATACCCTTGCATGTTCTTAACTTCGCGCTTTGCATTTGTTGCCCTTCTGCAAAAATTTTTTTAACGTTGACCATAGTGTTTTGCCTCCTCCTGCAAAAATTTCTGCGGGCGCCCATGTTCTAAAGCAAGTATAAACTGCCTATTTCCCGACGGTCTGCATCTAAAACTGATCTAGAAACAGCCCTATTAATTTCATTTCGTTGACGTCTTTTATGTTACTTACAATACAAATGTTAAAAAAATTTAAATAATTTTTTTTTTTATTTAATTTTTTTAAATAAATTT
>OX243811.1:51096375-51384197 GCA_945859605.1 Lumbricus rubellus | reverse complement strand
CATGGCTTGACACTTTAATGAATGTCATATCCACATTGTTTAGATTATTTTGTTTTAATTTCCATATTGTAATTATAAAACAGCCGCCATCTTAATAAAATTGCTCAGTTATCGGCTCTAGGACCATTGCTCATAGGCTGGTTGCTCATAGGCTTATTGCTCATATGGCTCATTGCTCATCGGGTCTATTGCTCATAGGCTCATCCGTCATATGCCTAAAATCAATGAACTTTGGCCTATGTTTAAAACAAATAAACCATTGGCGATATGGGTGACTGTCTTCACGCCTTAGCAACATACGGAAAAACCGACACCTCACCTATCTACGTGCCGTGTCATACTTATCTTTTAAGTAGTCAACTATGTGGAAGTGGACATATAAGACAGTGAACAAACCTGTTTGACATGTGAAGTAGTGAACAATCTATTTGTTAACAAGTGTAACGGTTTTTTTATAATTGAACAATGTCACCTCAAGTGGTTAGTTATTAAGCTTTTACTTGAACAGTTCAACTTTTTTCTCAAATGTGAACAATTACATGACCTAGTAAATGTTTATATTTTCAAACAGTGTTTTCTTTTCTGTACCTTCATTCGACTAATTTAACTTGTAGCCTATTTTATTATGACCAATATATCCCTATGACCAATGAGCCATATGAACAAAAAGACCTATGAGCAAAAGGGCCTATGAGCAATGAGCCATATGAGCAAAAAGACCTATGAGCAATAAAGCCTATGAGCCATATGAGCAAAAAGACCTATGAGCAATAGCCCCTATGAGCCATATGAGCAATAAGCCTATGAGCAATCAGCCTATGAGCAATCAGCCTATGAGCAATCAGCCTATGAGCAATCAGCCTATGAGCAATGGTCCGTACACCCAGTTTTCAATGCTGAGTAGTGGTTTTAAGACTTAAGATTGTCGCATCACAAGTGTTCACACAGTTTGAATATCCACATGTGGCCGTAGCTTTTTAAGCTGTCATCTTTTCAAAATTGCTGGTGATTTCAGCGCTCAGTGACATGGTTTAAGACTTCAATATACATGTAAGCCCACTCCCATTGTTTAAAATATTTTAAATTTGCAAGCTGTAATGTTAACATTTTAAGCTGTAATTTAATACAATTTCTCGTTATGGATAAACAGTGGATAAGAGTGTAGCAATTGATATTTATGAAATATGGGCAGGGGTATAAGCACCTCAAACGTTGGAGGGGACTGTGTAAACTTGTTTTGTGTCTCTTAAAATGTTATCTGAGTACTGTGTAAACTGGTTTCGAAACAGTAAAAACTGGTTTCATATCGTTTAAAATAATGTCTGATAGCTGTACACACTGGTTTAACAGCTGTGCAAAAGGTTTTGTATCTTTAAAAATGATTCCTGATAGCTGTGCAAACTGTTTTTACGGCTGCACAAAATTGTCTTCTATAATTGTGTCTACTAGCTGTAAAATGGTTTAGCCGCTTTACAAACTGGTTTATAAGCTGCAAGAACGGGTTTCGTATATACTAAAAGTTTATATTGAAAATTATTGTGCAAACTGGTTTCACAGCTGTACCAACTGATTTCATTTCATTTTAAATATTGTCTTATATAGCCAAACAAACAGGTTTCGCAGCTGTGCAGACTGGTTTCTTATCTAGAGTAATGCCTGACACCTGTACAAACTGGTTTTACAACTGTGTAATTTTTTGCTTTATTTGCAAATAATGTCTTATATCTGTGCAAACTGGTTTCTGAGTACAGGTTTTGCATCTTTAAAAATGATGCCTGATACAAACTCGTTTCGTTGCTGCAAAAACTTATTTTATAGTTGTGCAAACTGGTTTCTTTCTTAGAAAGTGTTGTATGAAAGCTGTGCAAACTGGTGTCACAGTCTCACATAAGTACAACTGGTTTCTTTTCTTAAGAATAATTTTGGCGGTGAAAATGGAAATTTTTCTCGGAGTTCAGGCACCCCAAAACTGAAATCCTGGCGCCGCCACTGATTGTGATAACGGAAAATTGATGTCGATGATGATGATGATTATAATGAGGGCTTACTTCAAACCGAAGCTAGGATGTCAATTACTGGATTTAGAAGTACATTTTCAGTAGTATCGAATTTAAACAGATTTCTTGCTGTCAAATGTAATATGACTGACGGTGATGTCATATTGTTCAGTCTGTGACAACATGGAAGTTACGTCAGTGACACAGTTTATACATTTACTTAAATTAAAACAAATTTTCAACTATTTAGTTGTATTCCTAATATATTTATTCTGAAAATTACAAATTTTCATAATTTTTGCTTTGCTACTTATGGTTATATTCTATAAAATCTCTTAATATTTGTCATTGACTATTGTTGTTAAGAAGTTCATGAGAGCATCTTTCTTTGGAGTACTGTTAAAAGACTATATTGGGTGGATTAGCTGCTTTCTGTACATCGCTGAGCAGATAAGAAACTCTTAAAGTTGCTGCATGATCTGATTCAGTTGGAGTGACGGCATTTTAAACGTTTGACGAAGCTTGTGCATTGTATATTTTGTAGATTTCTTTATGTTTTTGTCCCACTAGTTTCCATTATTGTTGCTACTCAGCATTCTTCTGCACGATGGCCAGCTTACTCTCGCCACTTCTTCGTGTGACACATTCATGTTAGCTCAGTTCCAGTTTTTGTGACGTGTCTCACCATGTGCACAAAAGCAAATGATAAGTTTGGTTTACTGTGATAATTAAAAAATTGATGATGATGATGATGATGATTATAATGAGGGCTTACTTCAAATCGAAGCTAGGATATCAATTACTGGATTTAGAAGTACATTTTTAGTAGTATATACCGACTTAAACAAGTTTCTTGCTGTCACTGACATAACCATCATATATTGTTAAGTCAGAGACAACATGGAAATTACGTCAGTGACACAGTTTATACATTTACTTAGATTAAAACAAAATCTTCCTAATATATTTCTTCAGAAGTTTGAAATTTCCATAATTTTTTGCTTTGCTACTTTTGGTTATAGAATGACTTTATGTTGAATTTTTTCAAAGGAAAAAATATATTGAAGAAACTGTACATTGTTTCTTGTTATTTTCATTTAAATAGCAAGAAAGCAAGATTTAGAATTTTTGCATTTTGGTTGAATAGACCGAACAAAACAAGCTGCAATAGGACTTAACGTGCAGAACCAGAAGGTAGATAATTATATTCACTGTGTTCAACTGTCAGTGATGTGGTCTTTATGATAGTTCCATATTGTTGTACTTCATGATAACAGAATGGCATGGTCTTAGGTTTATTTAGGTCCCCGTGGATTCATCCCTTGTAATAATACACACACAAAAATAATAATTACGGGGCACGGTGGTATAGAGTGGCGGCATCGTTGCCTTTAAGCCGCAAGGTTCCAGGTTCGAATCCACTTAAAGTCGCAGCGTAGGGACTATGAGCAAGTCCTTCACCCACAATATTGCTTGGGCGCGAAACTCCGATGCAGTGTCCGCGCTGTAGTCGGGAGCGCCTCTGAGTAGATCGCTTTAAGGGGCGCTATAAAAATGGACAAACGACTCCCAAGTAGCCTATATACAGTGTTTAATCTAGACGTCTCTGGGGGGGGGAGTTTCCCTTCAGGATTGACAATTCCCCCCCCCCAGAAAATTTGACAACATGATATTGGTTTTTAGTTACTATTTTCATCGTTGTTTTATATGAAGTGTTATAATATCATCATCATCATCATCATCGTTATCCGTGAGTTAACAACCCGTAGGTGTCCGACGCCACTCTCTGTCTGAGTTTGTCTCGCATCATGCTTCCCAGCTTCAACCGGTCCGGTCAACAGGTCCGCGCCATACCATTAACATCTTGGAGCCGCTAGACCACCTTGTCCGATTGAAGAGAATATTGGAAGAGAGGTACAAAGGACAACCTGGGTCAATGCCCGTATGTGGCCCACGTATGCTCTCTTCTTCGACTCTCTCCACCGGTCTGTACTGACCGACCTGTGCATGTCTGCTCCACATCATGACACCTTGAAGCATCTGGGTCGCTATGTCACTTGTGTCGTGGTTTTTGCGGATTTCTATGGTCTTGGTTTTTTCTGCCAGTGTATCTCCACCCATCTGGCAAACCTTTCTCCTTTGTCCGGGCTTAGGACCTACACAGAGACGTTGTTGGTTCCCTGTGGCGGAGGATGGATGCAGTTTAACGTCATGCCCAGGACCATGTTATAATATACCGTGATGTCATTTACTATTATATGATTACTATTTATTATTTACTATTATTATATATGATACTATTATGTTGCAATTAGTATAACTTACTGTATATATTATTTTGTATAAACACTATTTTTGCACAACTAAAAACAGATATGACATCCCCTCCAGAAAATTTGACAAAATGCTTATAGTTTTAGTTGCTGTTTACATCATCGTATTACGTGAATTGTTATAATATACTGTCATATTATTTATTATTATATGGTCAATGGTTATAATGTTATTATTTACTATTATAATATATGACACAATCCTGCTAAAATGAGAATAACTTACTGCTAATATTTGTACAAGTACTACTTTTGTACAACTGAATGGCTCTCACCAGTGGTATACTTCAAATTTTAGACTGTAGGCCTAAAATTTCAAAATGTTTGATCCTATTATTTGAACACATATATAGTAAAACCTAAAAACAACATCATTACTACACATGGTTTCTTGAATTTGGCACCGGTAGTTTATTAGTTCTTGGTTGGTTTGTGTACCATTAAATATGATTTCAGAAAGTATGTCCTGATCAGCAATTCAGGACCATCTTGGGAAACAGGGTTAAACTGATATAGTGCTGAAAAGTCAGCTTATATAGTCTACTATTATATTCATGTCTGCATTTATTCATTAGAATAACTCAGCAACAGGAGAACTGAGCTGCTGAACTCGATACATAAAGATATTTTATTGTAATTATAATCATATATTATATTAGATCCTAAAACACTTTTTTACCAGTACTGAATAGTCTAATGGAGTTATTTTGCTAAAATGGCACCTTAAAAGAGGAGTCCTACCATTACAGTGTGGAAATAACCCCCCAAATATTCGTTAAGTGTTGCTTATATTTATTGAAGTCCACTCTTATAAGCACTGAAAAGTGTACAGGCAGTTTTTTAAGATGACACCTTAAAATGCTGCCATTGCAATGTGGAGATTCAAAAAGTTTATGATGGGGCTCTGAAAAAGTACAGGTATTTTGTTAAGATAGTACCTTAAAATGCTACCATTGCAATGTGGAGATTCAAAAAGTTCAGGATGGGGCTCTGAAAAAGTGAACGCCAGACATTTAAACACACGACACATAAACATGCGACACTTAAACACAGACACTTAAACACAAGACAGATAAACACACGGACAGATAAACACACGGACAGATAAACACATAAACACACGGACAGTTAATCACGCGACATTCAAACACACAAGACATAGACACAACGACAGACACTATCCTTCACAGTGCACAAAGTCTGTGCACCACAGTGTGCAGTGCCTGTGTGTCTGCATAGCACTGACTGGTCATCCAATTGTGTCTGCATAGCACTGACTGGTCATCCAATTGAATTTGAACTTTGCAGCCTACCTTCCCTTGTTTTTGTACGAATTTAGTCTACGAACATATTTCATTTAACATTATGTGATACTTCGATTGTTACACCGCCGTTGCATGACTCTTACGACATGGCTACATGCTCCGATTCTGTTACATTTGGCGTCTCAACAAAAGGACGTTCAACAGTGATATACAGAAATTTTGAGTATATTAAAGTCAAGGCTAATAAGAATGGAGAAATATATTGGCGATGTAAAAAGTATCAGAGTTACAAGTGTAAGGCTCATTTGAAAACATTAGAAGGCTGAATCGTCAGCAACAATGATCAAGAACATAATCATGAAGGTAACATCTCAACATCACTCGCTCGTCTTGCCGTCGCTCAACAACAGTATTGATGCTATCTCATTCAGGCCTATCATATAACTAATATCACTATTATCACTTATGCTTATGTTTGAGTGCGGCGTGTTTAAATGTCGCGTGATTAACTGTCCGTGTGTTTATGTGTCGTGTGTTTATCTGTCCGTGTGTTTATCTGTCTTGTGTTTAAGTGTTTGTGTTTAAGTGTCGCGTGTTTATGTGTCGTGTGTTTAAATGTCGGCACACCGAAAAAGTACAGGTATTTTGTTAAGATAGTACCTTAAAATGCTGCCATTGCAATGTGGAAATTCAAAAAGTTTCTGATGAGGGTCTGAAAAAGTACAGGTATTTTGTTAAGATGACACCTTAAAATGCTACCATTGCAATGTGGAAATTCAAAAAGTTTCTGATAAGGCTCTGAACAAATACAGGTATTTTGTTAAGTTGACACCTTAAAATGCTGCCATTGCAATGTGGAAATTCAAAAAGTTTCTGGTGAGGCTCTGAAAAAGTACAGGCTGGTGTTTTGTTAATATGACACCTTAAAATGCTACCATTGCAATGTGGAAATTCAAAAAGTTTCTGATGAGGCTCTGAAAAAGTACAGATATTTTTGTTAAGATGACACCTTAAAATGCTGCCATTGCAATGTGGAAATTAAAAATGTTTCTGATAAGGCTCTGAACAAGTACAGGTATTTTGTTAAGATGACACTTTAAAGTACAGGCATTTTGTTGATATGACACCTTAAAATGCTACCATTGCAATGTGGAAATTCAAAAAGTTACTGATGAGGCTCTGAAAAAATACAGGTATTTTTGTTAAGATGACACCTTAAAATGCTGCCATTGCAATGTGGAAATTCAAAATGTTTCTGATAAGGCTCTGAACAAGTACAGGTATTTTGTTAAGATGACACTTTAAAATGCTACCATTGCAATGTGGAAATTCAAAAAGTTTCTGATGGGGAGGAAGCATACCTCTCCCCTTACGGGTCTCGGCGCTACGCGCCTCACGAGCGTCCTTCGGACGCTCGATTGTCTCCCCCCCAGAAATCTGAATTCCCCCCCAGCGGAGGGGGACTAGGTTAAACACTGACCACCCGCGGTCAACAGTGGCTAGGCCTATATATACACGGTTTACGTGGTCCAGAACGAAGGTCCGCACAAATCACCCGCGGTCAAGAGTGGCTATATATATACGAAGGCTTAAATCATAGTTGTAAAAAACGTTTTTTTCCGTTTTTTATTCGCTCCCGAAAAACGTCGTTTTTATCGTTTTTTATTTTCCCCATCGTTTTTTATCGTTTTTTATTATTTCTTTGTCCTTATTTATTCATTTATTTCTGTTATTATTTTCTTAAATTTTAATTTTTTTCTGATATTTTTTATGTTTTCCGCAAACTCTCAAGGATTCAGCTAACTAAAGTCATTATTTCTTCGTTTAACATCATCATTTAAGAGATAGACTGCGTGTAGTAGGTTCCTAATCAAGGTTTTCAAGGTTAAAATGCGGTTTTAGATGTAGCAAAGTCAAATTATTTTCCGTTTCCGTTTTTTATCGTTTTTTTGTCGTTTTTTATTATTTCGAAAAAAACGTCGTTTTTTACCGTTTTTTATTCTGTTTCCATCGTTTTTTACATCTATGGCTTAAATCATAATGCAACTTTCCAGCACCAGGTCTTTTTGCAAACCTCTTTTTTTCACTCCACCTTAATGAATATATACATGCAGTACACGGTGTCCCAATTGAACTGATACCCTTTTTGTTTTGGTGATATACTTGTAAATTCTAAATGAAACTCTATAAAATTTAAGAGCATGTAAGAGGGATAAATTATCAATGTTTCCTGAAAACTTAATCCAATTCTACAAACAGAGTCCGCAGTTATGCATGTTCCAATTTGGGCAACGAAAATTTTAAGTTTCCAACATGTAAAAGATTGGAAATTAGTGTTAGCGCTGTTCTCCAAAGCTGATGCTCAAAATGCCCGCCATTAGCTCGAATGCATGCTCTAAGGCACTTTCGCCATTCATTGATTGCATTGTCAAAAAAAACCTGATCAAAACGATTCCATTCTTCCACATTTCGCTGTTCGAAGTGGTCACTGGTCAACGTCACGTATGCGATTTTCATAAGGCTGCGATGAGCCAGTTTCTGTTATAAAATTCCTTTAAAAACATTTTGCACCGTAATCTTTTTCTTCTATTAATTTTTTTTATTAAACTCAAATCATCTTTGTTGAAAACCATTTTTATTATTGTCCCTTATCAAGGAAATGACTGAAACAAGACGTAACATTTGTTAATTTAATAAATAAGGTGTGCAGTTGCAAGCAATAATTTCCTATCTTTTACATGAATGTTGTGTTTGCGGTAACAGAGCTAAAAAAAATTGGGTAGGTAGAAAAATATTTTTATTTTGGTAAAATATTTTTATGCAGTGACTAATACTGACTGTCTAAAAAGTATACCCACTAGTCTTTTTTGCACGCTGAAAAAAGTACGTGTTCTAAAGCATGGGCCCCCGCACATAGGGGCAAGGGGGGCACTTGCCCACCCTGGAAAATTGAAACCTATTTTCTCGAGACTACTTTTGGGGTTTATAACAAATTTCTTCATATTAGAGAATTAAAAAGCCTAGGCCTACTTTTAACTAATACTTTTCGATTTTTTAAAACAAATTTTCTTGCAAAAAGACGCAATTCATATTAGAAATTTAAAAAAGTGAAACTGAAAAATTTACATCAAGAAACCTCTGTGAAAAATACCCATGCATGTTCTTAACTTCCCGCTTTGCATTTGTTGCCCTTCTGCAAATTTTTTTTAACGTTGACCATCGTGTTTTGCCTCCTCCTGCAAAAATTTCTGCGGGCGCCCATGTTCTAAAGCAAGTATACAGGCCCGGATTAAGCCCTCGGGGGCCCGCCGCCATATTCCAAGGGGGCCCCTAATCGACCCGTATACCTTCCGAGACCATACTTTCACAGTCCCGCGTGTTTATGCATGCCTATAAATCAAACTTTTCTATATGTAGACTAGGCCTATATAGCTTATTGAAATACCTGAATATTTTTGTAAATGACACTTTATAAACTTCAATGCAGTATGTACATAAGCTATGTCAGTTAAGCGGTTTAAATCCTATGATACTGACGTTGGCAACGCGGAGGCCTATAAGGAGGGCAGGAGACGGTCCCAATATTTGTGGAGACAGAGATGCTTACATCCTCATGCAATATTTCATAAATATAATAATTTCTCCAATGTTATCCACTGAGCAATTTCTTTATGATGACAGCTTAAAATGCTACCATCACAGTGTTCAAATAAAAATTCAAACAATTGTAGGTGGAACATTCATTGAAGTCTTCACTCTTAAACCATGTCAATGGCACAATGGGTATTTTATCAATATGACAGCTTAGTAAGCTACGGTTACAGTGTGAAAAAATGTAGGCAATTAGGAGAAGACACTCTGAGGTCCATGACCATCAGCATTGAAAATGAGCAATCTTATTAAGATTAGGCCTACAGCCTATATTGCAACAATCATAGTATGGAATTTTAACATGTGGACAATGGGGGCATTTATAGAAGTCTTCCAGCAAATTTAGTTGAGGTGACAGCTTAAAATTGTACCATTAAAGTGTAGAAATTAAAAAATGTAAACAATAGAAGGAGACGCTTTTCAGGCCTTAAACCACGACTATGAACCCTGAAATGATGAGAAATGTCTTTAACATGGCAGCCTAAATATTAATGCTACTGTTGCAG
Source organism: Lumbricus rubellus (assembly GCA_945859605.1). Lineage (NCBI taxonomy): Eukaryota > Metazoa > Annelida > Clitellata > Crassiclitellata > Lumbricidae > Lumbricus > Lumbricus rubellus. Next base: position 51,374,445 of record OX243811.1, on the reverse strand, counting down.
TGTGGAAATTTAAAACAGTTCAAACATAGGGAGGTGATGTTCCCACCCATGCCCCTCCGCTGCTTGGCGCTTCGCTCCTCGGCGATCGTCCACCGGTTGCTCGCTCACCCCCACCCCACCCCCAAAAAGCCAATGCCAAGTCTCTGCCTACGCTACCTCCTTGGCGAGGGCCCATGCTATGGTTCGCATTTTTCTGCTAATGGCGGTGGAAAACTGGTCAAGAATGTCATTGAAAGAAACAGTATCTAAATGGCAGAAATATGCGTTGTAACCTTTAAGACGCCAGACTCACAAATTTTAGGTTCTTAATTTAGATATAGGCCTATACTTCTTTCAGTGCATAGCGGTTAGAGGCTTAGAGCCTAACTATATGCCATTGAACATACCGACCCTGGGACCCATCCCATTCCTTAATTTGACCAATCTGGAGTTTATGAAAAAATCCGGTTTTGGAACATGGAAATTTGTTTTCCAACCAGAGGGTTCTTTTTGCTATTCGCCTCTTTTGAACATTGGAAAGTTGAAATATTTTGTTTTTGGCATCGTTTACTTTCGTCAATACAATTATAATTATGCCAGGGATATTATACCGGTATACTCTAAGAGTTATAGGGGCCCCGCAGTGCATTGTTCGCTCGTAAAAATCAATCAGCAATAATTGACATAGACTAAATCTATACACTGCCCTTTAAGTGAAGTTGAATAAATGGGAAAATGCACATTAAAATTTCTTGTTGTTCTCGCACGGGGGGCCTCCTGACGACGGGGGGCCCGCCGCCATGGCAGACATGGCATACTGGTTAATCCGGCCCTGCAAGTATAAACTGCCTATTTCCCGACGGTCTGCATCTAAAACTGATCTAGAAACAGCCCTAATAATTTCATTTTGTTGACGTCTTTTATGTTACTTACAATACAAATGTTAAAATTTTTTAAATAATTTTGTTTAAATTTAATTTTTTTTAAATAAATTTTTTTACATAAATATTTGAGTCGCGGCCGTAAAAATGGGACGGTCGGGTTACCGGAAACACAAAATTTTTTTACGCTTTATTGCAATTCTCTTTTTTTCACTACATCTTAATGAATGTATATAGATCTGATTCCAGCTGAAGTTTGGGGGACCTATATATCGAGTAGGATTCGAACCCATCTCACGAGGACTTGTATATCCAGGACCGGTCAATAAAAAAATTTACATCAAGAAACCTCTGTGAAAAATACCCTTGCATGTTCTTAACTTCGCGCTTTGCATTTGTTGCCCTTCTGCAAAAATTTTTTTAACGTTGACCATAGTGTTTTGCCTCCTCCTGCAAAAATTTCTGCGGGCGCCCATGTTCTAAAGCAAGTATAAACTGCCTATTTCCCGACGGTCTGCATCTAAAACTGATCTAGAAACAGCCCTATTAATTTCATTTCGTTGACGTCTTTTATGTTACTTACAATACAAATGTTAAAAAAATTTAAATAATTTTTTTTTTTATTTAATTTTTTTAAATAAATTTTTTTACATAAATATTTGAGTCGCGGCCGTAAAAATGGGACGGTCGGGTTACCGGAAACACACAAAAAATTTACGCTTTATTGCAATTCTCTTTTTTTCACTACATCTTAATGAATGTATATAGATCTGATTCCAGCTGAAGTTTGGGGGACCTATATATCGAGTAGGATTTGAACCCATCTCACGAGGGCGTGTATATCCAGGACCGGTCAATAATGTTAAGATACCTGGACCGCATAAACCAGCCGCGATAAGTATATATATATATATATATATATATATATATATAAATGGGTTCAGATTTGTCTCAGAGACTATACATGTATATATATATATAATTATATATTCTTACATCAACAACAGCTACACAATACACATCCACCGCATACCGATCATTGCTTCTGCTGCTGCTGCTGCTGCTGCTGCTGAGACTAATGTAGATTAGTATAGACCTACATGGTTAGTACATGGAGAATTAAAACAGTATGACTAATTATTATGTGCTGAAGAGGATAGAATTACAAGCCGAAGACAAACTTCAAAGACAACCATAATTATACAGTCATACGCGATGATACGCATAGGACCTAGGTCTACTGCAGGCCTATATATATCATTCAAATGACAGCACAACGCGTAGCCATAATGAAGTCAGACTTCTGCAGGCAGTATAATACGTAACCAGTGTTTCATCTAGTCCCCACCCGCTGGGGGGGGGGAATTCAGGTTTCTGGGGGGGGAGACAATCGAGGGTCCGAAGGACGCTCGTGAGGCGCGTAGCGCCGAGACCCGCAGGTGGAGGGGTATGGGGCCCCTCCCCATCAGAAACTTTTTGAATTTCCACGTTGCAATTGTAGCATTTTAAGGTACCATCTTAACAAAATACCTGTATTTTTTCAGAGCCCCATTAGAAACTTTTTGAATTTCCACATTGCAATGGTAGCATTTTAAGGTACCATCTTACCAAAATACCTGTACTTTTTCAGAGCCCCATTAGAAACTTTTTGAATTTCCACATTGCAATGGTAGCATTTTAAGGTACCATCTTAACAAAATACCTGTACTTTTTCAGAGCCCCATTAAACACTTTTTGAATTTCCACATTGCAATGGTAGCATTTTATGGTACCATCTTAACAAAATACCTGTACTTTTTCAGAGCCCCATCAGAAACTTTTTGAATTTCCACATTGGAATGACAGCATTTTAAGGTGTCATCTTAACAAACTGCCTGTACACTTTTCAGTGCTTATAAGAGTGGACTTCAATAAATATAAGCAACACTTAACAAATATTTTGGGGGTTTATTTCCACACTGTAATGGTAGGCCTCCTCTTTTAAGGTGCTATTTTAGCAAAACAACTCCATTAGACTATTCAGTACTGATAAAAAAGTGTTTTAGGATCTAATATAATAGGCCTATATGATTATAACTACAATGAAAATATCTTTATGTATAGAGTTCAGCAGCTCAGTTCTCCTGTTGCTGAGTTATTCTAATGAATAAATGCAGACATGAATATAATAGTAGCCTATATTTAAGCAGACTTTTCAGCACTATATCAGTTTAAACCTGTTTCCCAAGATGGTCCTGAATTGCTGACAGGACATACTTTCTGAAATCATATTTAATGGTACACAAAAAACTACCGGTGCCAAATTCAAGAAACCATGTGTAGTAATGATGTTGTTTTTAGGTTTTACTATATATGTGTTCAAATAATAGGACCAAACATTTTGAAATTTTAGGCCTACAGTTTAAAATTTGAAGGATACCACTGTGGAGAAGCCATTTAGTTGTACAAAAGTAGCATTTGTACAAATATTACCATTAAGTTATTCTCATTTTAGCAGGATTGTTTCATATTTTATAATAGTAAATAATAACATAATATCCATTGACCATATAATAATAAATAATATTACAGTATGTTATAACAATTCACGTAATATGATGATGTAAACAGCAACTAAAACTATAAGCATTTTGTCAAATTTTCTGGAGAGGATGTCATATCTGTTTTTAGTTGTGCAAAAATAGTGTTTATACAAATATATACAGTAAGTTATACTAATTGCAACATGATAGTATCATATATAATAATAGTAAATAATAAATAATAATCATATAATAGTAAATAATATATTATAACACTTCATATAAAACAACGATGAAAATAGTAATTAAAAACCAATATCATTTTGTCAAATTTTTCTGGGGGGGGGGGAAAGTCAATCCTGGGGGGGGGAACTTTCCCCCCCCCAGAGACGTCTAGATTAAACACTGATACGTAACCTCCTCAAAGAAGAAAGGTTACATTTTTCTGTATGCTTATTAGAGACAATTGGATACAGTCAGTGGCCCACACTGCAGAAAGGTTAAGGTGTAGCACTGCAGGGTTTTTGATATATCCGCCACCTCAGGTGGGTGGATATAATTTATCCACTGGCTACCGTAGGCCTATAGGTTAAGCAGCCATGCAGAACGGTCCTAGAGCTACAAGTTATAGACTATCTTAAATGGAGTTTTCAGAAAGCACCTACATAAATGCAGGACCGGATTAAGAAATGTGGGGCCCTGTTCGAAAAATGTTTTGGATCTTAGATCGAAAAATCTAATGACCTTTTTAGTGTTTTTTTTCGAAATTTCACGAAAATATGCCAATTTATTCCTAAATTTTTTTCTCGTGTGTGGGGGCCCCCTAAGGTGTGGGGGCCCCTGTTCGGCCGAACATGTTGAACATGCCTTAATCCGGCCCTGCATAAATGACCCGACTCTATAGCGTACTTTACGTCACACTATAGCCTACAGTATACATGCATGACACAATTGCCTTTGGCCTGAAGTGGGTGAGAACATGTCACGAGTCCTCCGCATGTCACATTTTTATACCAGAGCTCTTGACGACAAATAAGTTATGTGTGAAAGAAAAAGAACTAGAGCAATGCATAGCCTATACTGATCGGAAACGTATTGCTAGTCAGTTCCTTTTGGTGAGGCAGAAGCATGAAATGCATGATCATCCATGACAACTGCTTCGTGGCTAACGCAAAAGACCTATTTATGTGATAAGAGTAGAAATGCGATATTACTAGCCTATAGTTGCCCCTCGTGTATTGGCCTACACTATATCAAGTGAATTGAAGTATTACGGAGTAACAAACCAATGTACTACAACAAATTTTAGTTAGGCCTAAATTGGGATTATGAAAATTGACCATGCCATTTGAAAACTTGTTTCCCTTTTAAATTAATCGTGTCTACTGCCTCCGTAGGTCTAAAGACTCTAAACTTTGTCACCTACAACTTTAGACTATAGGCCTACACATGCAATGCGTGCATAACTGTATAGGCTACGCATATTTTTGAGACATTTTTAAGGGGCAGACGTACGTCAGATAGCTAAGCGAGTCGACGAAGGCATTTTTACACGCCGAGAGGTTCAGAACTCTTGAAAACAGACCCATGGATTTCCATATGCATGGCCGAAATCATTTCGGCTACAGTACTGTCGCAGAATCAGGTCTGTATTCAATTAGGCCTAAGCCACAAAAGTTATCGCGGTTTAATTACAATATTATCAATGCGGCAATGCATCTGCAGAAAAGAGTGCGAAAAGTTAAACAACGTCGCCTATCTATAGCGCCTCTGACTCTTGAGTACTACTATGCATAGTAGGCCTATCAGTACTGTAACAGGCCTAATTATGTCCTATATATATATATATTATATTTTAAATTTCTGTTTGGCGACTTTGGCCTGAATCCACTCCACATTTGATTCAGCTGTGTCAAATTTAACCTCAAGTTTTTGTTTACAGTAGTCCTACCATGTAGCCCTACAAATGCCACCCAGATAAACTTCATAATAAACAAAAATAATTTTATATGGTTTTAAATAACAGGAAGTCGTACAGAATATTTAATTAATTATGAACTATTTACAGCCACATCGTGCAGACCTTTCGGTCATGTGAAACTGTGAATGCTGTCTTGGCCAAAATTACATTGTAGACTATAATTATGAGGTCGTTAAATTAAAAATTATTTTCACATGCACTTCGTGTAGGAACATACTAACATAGCCTACGTTGTGCACGTAGCAACCTCACGTAGCCTGACGTAGGTCTACAGTTAGTGCAAACGACATATATGTTTAGCTATAAGCTACTATCAGCGTAGTAAAAGTAGGGAAAAGTAGTCGTACTATTATAGGTCACCCAATAGCCTAGTTACAAATAGACTACAGAACCACAACTATGGCTCACTACGTTTTCTAACTATAGGCTACTGTTTATGTAAGACCTTTTTATAGACTTACGAACATGATGTCTAAAGCAAGATTATGTAGCTAGTAGGTCTAACACTTCACTTATTTCTTTGCATTTTCAGGGAGATGTTACCCACAGATTATATATAGATCAAGGATGGATGTAGTAGGTTAAGGCTAAACCAGATCTTTAAACCGGCGTCTCTGGTTTGGATCGGCCACACAATCATAATAATAGGCCTCTATACAAGAGTTCCGCCAGATCTAAAGTGAAGACAGGTCTGTCACTGACTCACTTTGAAGTTTGAAGAGAGAGATGCGCCTAAGGTCGTGACTGGTCGCTCATATAGGCTAAATGATATAATGTGTGTGTATAGAAGAGCTCTGAATGGTCTGACAAAGTGATAGATACACACCGGTAAACATGTTTTGGTTACAATAATCGACGACGATATGCATCATGTTTCACGCATTCCATGTTAGGCCCTATAGGGTCTATGTGAATAGCGAGTAACGGATAGACCTAGACCTAGAATGTCTATTATGCTAAAAACATTCTCACATATAATTATAGGCTTACATTTCAGATTTGCAACAAAAATGTTTCAGATTCGTCACCTTTGGACGAGTTTTTAAACGCTCGTCAAACTACTTGAGTAGTAATTAAACGTAACCACGGATTGCCAGTGACGGTAGGCCTACTCACGGTAGCCTACTCACGCATGGGCGCCCGCAGGATTTTTTGCAGGGGGGGTCAGTCAAGACCGTGAGACTTAAGTTTACCTAATTCATAAGTATCCGACTTTAGTCGTGGTCGGCCAGTAATAATTATGATATCCAATTGGCCCATACCTATAGTTAACGACTAAATCCCCTATCGACAATTAATCTGCCCTAATGTTCTTGAGCATCAGTCTCTGTAATGTTGTGCTGCAGTGTGTCTGTAATCGGCGTTCATCCCTGCCAAAGATGTCGGTTACTTTCTCCATAAATTCAGTCTTTTTTCCAAGGCACCGATCATACCCAAACACCACTGTGCCCTAGGGTGGAGTGAAAAACGTGAAATTCATAGAATCAGAACGGCTTAGTGGCAATTCGTTGCCTTTTGGTATAGGTAGTTATCACGCAAAATATTTCTTCAAAATTCGTCCTCGAAGATTTGCCCCAACGAGCTTTAAAATTTTAAAATTGCTTTAAAAAATCAAAAATTAAAAAAATTCAATTTTTTAAAAAATGTTACAAATCAGCTGCAATATTGTTTTAAATAAATTAAATGATTGTATTTCGACAATATTAAACAGCAAACACTTAATTAAACATTAGACCAACGAATCCCAGCTGTCCAAAAGTATGCACATTTATCACCGTTAAGTAGGTTAAAGCTAAATTTGTGATTCTAAAGCTCCGATTGAAATTCTGCTCTGGTATTGAAGAAAGGCATTAGTTTTCATGATTCCAATCTGACAAGAATGATCTGGAACATTTTTTATAAAGTTTTAATTTTTTATTTATTTTTAGTTTTTTAACAATTTTAAAATATTAAAGCTCGTGGGGGCAAATCTTCGAGGACGAATTTTGAAGAAATGTTTTGCGTGATAACTACCTATACCAAAAGGCAACGAATTGCCACTAAGCCGTTCTGATTCTATGAATTTCACGTTTTTCACTCCACCCTACTGTGCCCCACAAAATGCAGTCTCAACAGTTAAAGCAGTGTTTAACACAGTACACTTGTACTGTTCATTTGGTAGTACTTACCGTGACACCTTCCAGCTGATGACTTCCAAACAACGGATAAACTTGCCTTTAGAATTTCAAAGAGGCTACACTACACACTGCAGCACAACATTTATTTCTCAATTTCAGGCTATCTTACATTTATTTATAATCCTCCACTCGCATGTGCAACGATCCGTTCGAGATGAACTGATCTACATAGTCTGTGTTTTTTTTGGCAAGTCCACAAGAATATACATATACACGTGGAGGGCCTATATATAGTTAAATATATACACACACACACATATATATATATATATATATGTACATGTATACATAGTCGTCTTAATAAGCAGTCTTTTGTCTCTATGTCAACTCTGCGGGCCTTGTGGAATGATAGCCTATTGCACCTCCCCATTCCCCGATTTGGAGAAAATCTGTCAACGACCAGATTAATTTTGCACATGCTGCATAGGCTTGTCTTTGAAAGATTCGAAAGATTCGGGCTCAGAGTGCCGCCAGGTCTCCAATCTCCACGATTCGCACAATATATCATCATACATGTCTTCGACCTTTCTGACCCTTCCCTAAGGTCAGGACCAGCTTTGAGTCTTTGATCGGCATAATGTAAATAGGAGGAATAGAAACTGATGCACACCAGACAACTATAATGCCAAGTCAAGGACTCCTTTATTCAATCCCTGGACTGAAAGGGTGAAAACAGCCGTTTCGTGAAGAGGTACAATGCAGCAGCAGTTAAGCAGCATTGCCATGCATTCGGGTGAGTCTAAGCGGCGTTCATGAACAAATACATTAAGCCAGAATACCAAATTGCTTATTTAGATAGATAAAACATGCAAATATATAGCAATTTTGAGCTGAGGTAAGAGAAGTATAAAATAAGTTGGCTGTTAACTATCTTAAATTATCTGTATTTGTCGTTGAAGATTATCTAAATTATCAACTACCACAGCAATATACAATCGCTTGCTACTGCAATCACACAACCAACTACCACAGCCATATACAACCACTTGCCACTGCAATCAACTACCACAGCCACATACAACCACTTGCCACTGCAATCAACTACCACAGCCACATACAACCACTTGCCACTGCAACCAACTACCATAGCCACATACAACCACTTGCCACTGCAATCACTCAACCAACTACCACATACAACCACTTGTCACTGCAATCACTCAACCACAGCCACATACAACCACTTGCCACTGCAACCAACTACCATAGCCACATACAACCACTTGCCACTGTTATCCAGACCTCCATGGCCAAGTCCACACATAGTACTATACATGTACGGAGTGTCAGACGAGCAGTTAACAGAGATGGATGATGTTTTGAGTTGAAACGGCGTGGGAGGGAAGTGAAAATCACAACTGCAAACGCTGGTGTCATCCATGAGTAAGCTTACAAGAATGTGTGCAAAAGACTCGTTTGACGAGACCGTGCATCGTCCTCGTGCTCTATATAGCTGTATACCTTGGAAAGGTATAGCCAGGCACAGGGTGTGTATGATGTGCGGATGGGCGGGGGCTATAATTATTAGACTTCGGCAGAAACAGAAAGCTTGATCGTTGACCTACATCACATAAAGGTTATCAGATGCCATCAATCTAACACTTGGGCCTTGACGGTGGCTGAAGGGTTGGCTCTCTGTTCGTCTGTTCGTCTCCAGTTACATAGGCCTACACATAGGCTCCATCTAGTGTTGCTCAGTACGTAAAGCTAACCAGAAGATACACAACAAAAGTTGGTGAAGTAAAAGAACACAATGACTCGTGGGTATTCTGTCCCGTTTTACCACTATCATTTTTTACAGAAAGAGTGATTATCAATATTTTGTCATGATTTCCAGGGGGGGTCACGCGACCCCCCTTGACCTATGGTGCGGGCGCCCATGTACTCACGGTAGCCTATTAGCCTATCCCTCTGCAGCATGTCCTCGTGGCGCCCATATGGGATTCCATTCTGAACCCATAATTTTTGAGCCCATAATTATAGGGTTTCATCTCATGTCAATATAAACGCTGGCTAGATCAGTCATAAACCCGGACAAAGTGATGCAATATTTTAGGTCACACCTGCGTTCTTTCCATTCAGTCTCTAACATCGACCATATCAGGCACTGCTGTAGGCTACCCAACCTCTGTCAGATTATGTCAAAACACTCTAGTTTACTTTGGCGGTAAGCTCAATTTCCGGCTGCAAAAGTTATAGGCCTAGCAAATCTTTGTAGATCTTGTTTCTGTAAAATCATGGCAATACTAACTAAGAATGGCAAATGTCGCATTGCCTGTTTCCCCGTCTCCTCTTGCCCAGTGGTGTAGTCCTAAAAAATGAAGTGGGGGAACGCAAAAAATGAAGTGGGGGAACGCTTCATATTAGGCTTACAATTTTTTTCTCAAATATTAATTTATTGTTATTACAGTAGGCCTACTACTGTACTATTTTCATTTGTCATTAGCTTTTACTTACAAGCCATTGAACACATATATAAATATATCTGCGAAACTGCGAAAGGCTCCAGTAAGTAAGCAGCTGAAACTGTGAATCTTGAATTTTTTGTTTCCTCCCTGGAAAAAAGTGGGGGAGCGGCGTTCCCCCGCGGAAAAAAGTGGGGGAACGGCGTTCCCCCGCGTTCCCCCCCCCCCCACTACACCACTGCTCTTGCCTTGATCGTGCTAACTCGATTTTGTGGATATCTCAGTCATTGAGCTCGATAGGCTGCAGTGCATCCAAAAGACCTTAGCTCGCGCAGTGTTGCGTGTCACAACCGAACACGCTCTTCATGCAGCATTAGGATACCGGTACTCCATCAGTTGCATTCGCTTCTTGTTGAGTCCAAGATACAATTTTAATTGGTTTGTTTGACCTACAAATACCTCGGTACTGGCACATGTACTTCCTACTAACTCCTTACGTTCTTCATCGTTGACTGCAGACAGCATGTATAGGCCTGCGGGTCTTTTAGCTGCAGATCCCGATCATACCGAATGCAGAAAAGTCATTATGCGGCCTATAGGCCTATGACTTAATTTAATTATGACTTTGCGTGCATTCCATACGGCCATGCCTCTGCTGCCAGGGAATGGAATCGACTTCCGCTCTCACTTCGCTGCTCAAATTCTCTTACTCCCTTCGAACAGGAACTCTCTCCTCGGCATGTTCAGGTTGATGTGCACTAGGATAGCATACCATATCTATGCCTAACTCCATTTTCCTCTGGCGGCTAGCCATCCGCGTCTCAGATTCACATTTCGGTGCAACAACAACAACAACAACAACAGCAGCAACAACAAGAACAACACAGCAGCAACAACAAGAACAACACAGCAAGAACAACAACAACAGCAGCAGCAACAGCTACAAAATGACGACGACAGCGACAACAACAGCAACATCAACAATATTGTACAGTAATAGCCTAATAATAGGCCTAGTCGGATGAAATGTCGTTAATTTTAGCTTATTCTGAAAATAAACAGGTTATAATAGGCCTGTTACAGTAGCCTATAAGCTTACATCATAAGTCTATCCTACCTTTCGTAATTATTTAGGTAGGTCTATCTCTCTCATCATGCAATTCCCGAACTTTCCTGGATTTTGATTTGCAGTTCAAGCTTCGTTAAATGGATTTGAATCTATTTGGTTGCTTTAAAGTTTAATCCAATCCTGAGTTCGTGCACAACAACAGTTAGGGCCTAGGCTACTGTTAAGTAATGAATCGAAATTTCTACCCGACTCTGTTCTCTGGTACTCCTACTTAATTCAATGAGCGCTTCAAATAAGTCTGATGTGCAGTATTTTGAATACTGACCTGCATTATTTCGACTGCAGGGCGTAGCCTATAAACGGTATAAAGTCTCTCTCGATATCTCTCTATGCGAAAGTTAAACTGTGAAGTCACTGCTTATTCCATACCACGCAGACTCGCCGAGTACAACTGGGATGTAGGCCTAGACGTTTTTAGCGCACGATCTCTAAGACTAGTATCGGATTGAATTAATCTACATGCGTTTATCCAAACAAATCAATGATATGTCTCCTCCTTAGTTTCTTTCGTCGATTGTCATCCAACGACTCTCTGCCAGTCGACTGGATAAATAGGTCACTCAGCGTGCGTCCAACCGTGCGACCGTTCAAAACAGCCTGCGTACGCCTCATAGGCCAGCCCCTATATTTGCCGCCATAACGAAATTGAAGCCACCTCCACACGGCTGTTTGCGCGTCGATCAGACTGAGTCCTTTAGACAATCGATTCCCAAAGGACGAATCCATTAATGATTAAGGCAGCACATTCAATATGGTAAACATCCATGCTACACGTACAGGATGAAGCAGTTGCATCCCTTGCTTTCATCAATGCACGTAACGCATAAGCAGAAAATAAGCTCACCTGTTTCAACGTTGAGATGCGGCAGGTGCTTGCTATTATATGTCTCCTCCTTTACACTGTGTGTGTGTGTGTGTGTGTGTGTGTGTGTGTGTGTCGACGAAATAATGTCCCCCTGTCCATCAAAACCATCGCAGCTTCCCTGCACCAACGCTTCTTATGTTAGAGACAGTCCGAGTCTACTCCATCTCCACAGCATAGACTACGACGTGTAGTAGCCTACTATCATGGCGTCTATATTATTATTGTAGAATGGCCTTCTACCGTTGGCTGCCCATAGTCGTGGCCACTACTGTACAGACCGCGCAATGCATGCAATGCATGCAATGCAGCAGCAGGTGACACGGACGTGCGTACTGCAGCGCGTAGGAATCCACGTTAATGATCACAAACATGCAGCGTGTCTTTCTCCGTTTTCACGTACACGTTCAATCAGCAAACATAGGCTATTTGTACCTGCAACTTTGAGTAAACGAAATGAAGATCTATGACGAAAGTGTGCTGTAGGCTATATTAGGCCTATATAAGTAGGCTAGCCTACAATGTACATTCGTACAAGTGTTTATCAACATGACTCGTATAAAATAATCATATATCTGATGTTTTATATATAATATTATATATAATATACAGGCCTAGGTATAGGCCTATGTCCACTACAAAATATCCACTGTTAAATAAGTAGGCATGACGTTGCATTAGTTAAGCCTAAGTAGTGCCTATACTCTCCTCTTGAATCCAATTCCATGTGTAGCCTATGGCCTACATAGCCCACATACCGGAATACAATCATGAGTGGATCGAGTTAAAATCAAAGTGGGGTGAAATGCTGATCCCCGATCGTATAGGCTATTATATATATATAATTATATATATATATGTTAATAGTGTATATATAATATATATATATATAAATATATATATGCATGACCAGATATCATAATCGGCTTCATTTTGGCTGTTGACGTGTCTCCCTTTCGTCACTCGTCACTGGTCACAGGGTTCGCCTGAGGGGTGAAGCGTATGAAGAAAGCGTATAGGCTACGAGTCTCTTGCTCCCTGTAGACCATAGGCCTATATTCTATTTGCTCGTAGAAGCATAGACCTACACACTGCATGCGCTCGTGTTTGCTCAAGCATTTAAAAAGGTTCGTCGACAAAACAACTCGACGTGTGTTTGCTGAATTCTTTGTCACATAATGCGATTGTACTTTGCGTATACAACAATACGTGTAGCAATATTTCATGTCTAAGAGGCGTTTTAGAAATGGCTGGGAAGCTGTGACCGCAGGTCAAAGAGTAAAAACGATCTATGTCGCCGTCGGTATTAAAGGCCTATAGCTAGGCCTCTGCCATGTCGTGTATTATGCACTATAGGCTACACACGCAAAAGTGTAGGCGTCTAGCAAAAACTACTATAAACGCCTATAAAGTGATCTATTCATGCTTAGCCTAACCCTTTGTCTTACTATTTGTATGCAAACATAGGCTACTGAGGATGGCCAATTTGAATTTAATAAACAAATATACCTGTTTCAAAAGCAATGCTTTATATAGCGATTGGAGGGTGTGGAGGAAGAGGTCGAATGGAGGGTGTGGAGGAAGAGAGCGAAATGGAGGGTGTGGAGGAAGAGAGCGAATGGAGGGTGTGGAGGAAGAGAGCGAATGGAGGGTGTGGAGGAAGAGAACGAAAAGGAGGGTGTGGAGGAAGAGAGCGAAATGGAGGGTGTGGAAGAAGAGGGCGAAATGGAGGGTGTGGAGGAAGAAAGCGAAATGGAGGGTGTGGAGGAAGAGAGCGAACTGGAGGGTGTGGAGGAAGAAGGGCGAAATGGAGGGTGTGGATGGAGAGAGCGAAATGGAGGGTGTGGAGGGAGAGAGCGAAATGGAGGGTGTGGAGGAAGAGAGCAAAATGGAGGGTGTGGAGGAAGAGGGCGAAATGGAGGGTGTGGAGGAAGAGGGCGAAATGGAGGGTGTGGAGAAAGAGAGCGAAATGGAGGGTGTGGAGGAAGAGGGCGAAATGGAGGGTGTGGAGGAAGAGGGCGAAATGGAGGGTGTGGAGGAAGAGAGCGAAATGGAGGGTGTGGAGGAAGAGAGCGAACTGGAGGGTGTGGAGGAAGAAGGGCGAAATGGAGGGTGTGGATGGAGAGAGCGAAATGGAGGGTGTGGAGGGAGAGAGCGAAATGGAGGGTGTGGAGGAAGAGAGCAAAATGGAGGGTGTGGAGGAAGAGGGCGAAATGGAGGGTGTGGAGGAAGAGGGCGAAATGGAGGGTGTGGAGGAAGAGAGCGAAATGGAGGGTGTGGAGGAAGAGAGCGAAATGGAGGGTGTGGAGGAAGAAAGCGAAATGGAGGGTGTGGAGGAAGAGAGCAAATGGAGGGTGTGGAGGAAGAGGGCGAAATGGAGGGTGTGGAGGAAGAGAGCGAAATGGAGGGTGTGGAGGAAGAGAGCGAAATGGAGGGTGTGGAGGAAGAGAGCGAAATGGAGGGTGTGGAGGAAGAGAGCGAAATGGAGGGTGTGGAGAAAGAGAGTGAAATGAAGAGTGTGGAGGAAGAGAGCGAAATGGAGGGTGTGGAGGAAGAGGGCGAAATGGAGGGTGTGGAGGAAGAGAGCTAAATGGAGGGTGTGGAGGAAGAGAGCGAAATGGAGGGTGTGGAAGAAGAGGGCAAAATGGAAGGTGTGGAGGAAGAGAGCGAAATGGAGGGTGTGGATGAAGAAAGCGAAATGGAGAGTGTGGAGGAAGAGAGCGAAATGGAGGGTGTGGAGGAAGAGAGCGAAATGGAGGGTGTGGAGGAAGAGGGCGAAATGGAGGGTGTGGAGGAAGAGAGCGAAATGGAGGGTGTGGAGGAAGAAAGCGAAATGGAGAGTGTGGAGGAAGAGAGCGAAATGGAGGGTGTGGAGGAAGAGAGCGAAATGGAGGGTGTGGAGGAAGAGGGCGAAATGGAGGGTGTGGAGGAAGAGGGCGAAATGGAGGGTGTGGAGGAAGAGAGCTAAATGGAGGGTGTGGAGGAAGAGAGCGAAATGGAGGGTGTGGAGGAAGAGGGCGAAATGGAGGGTGTGGAGGAAGAGAGCTAAATGGAGGATGTGGAGGAAGAGGGCGAAATGGAGGGTGTGGAGGAAGAGAGCGAAATGGAGGGTGTGGAGGAAGAGAGAAATGGAGGGTGTGGAGGAAGAGAGCGAAATGGAGGGTGTGGAGGAAGAGCGAAATGGAGGGTGTGGAGGAAGAGAGCGACTGGAGTGCGTAGGGGATGTAATCGCTGGGCATTTGCTCGATCCCGGTATTATAAATGAGTCAATCCCGGAGATTGGCTTGTAACGGCAATTAAAGTTTTTCTTAGAAGTTTTTTAAAATACGCTAAAGCTGAATTATGATTCACGGCACGGGCTTTAGTCGATGATCCCTGTGAGCAGCGGGGGGTTTGTTAAAAACTTGAAAGTAAAAGGTCTACGACCAGTGGCTTCTATTCACACTAAGCAAAGAAGTGAGACCCCCTCTCCTTCCCCGCACTGGCCTGCTCTTTCGTGTCTCTCCTTGTACCTAGATTGCCGTGAGTTGAGCTCATCTCAGATTCCCCGTCTTTAACTAAGTTGCGATCACTCTGAATAGGGTAATAGCACTGCATACGACGACCCGGAAACAGGTAAGATCATATGAGGTGACCAATGCACCGACTGAACACATCGCAAGAGCGCGAGGAACACAACAAGATAGCAGGCTAGCCAAGATACAACAGTGAGTGACCATCCTGCAGGCTAGCCTGCAGCAAGAGCCCGTCTGTATGGCATACAGACGGGCTCTTGCAGTGTATGCTGTCCAGGCCCTTCCACTCAAAAGTCGGCGCAATTATACGGGCAGGGCGAACCACCTCGGACTAATCTTACGGACAACCCTTTTGACTCAACGCAGCGCTCGTGAATAAGCTGGTGCCCCGCGCTTGGCTTTCAAGTGGCGCTTTGGAAATTTGGAGATTACGATTACGTGAATCGGAGTTAGGCCCTGTGACGCCGCCGGCCTAGCCGGTCAACTATGCTAGCATAATTATGACATCTGTTTATGTTCTATCAGTCAACTGAATGGTGTTTGGGTGATTTTGTGACCAGTAGGACTCTAGCCTATTATAGTACTCTGTAGTCATGAAGCAAACAAGGAATGGGAAGGGCAAACCCAAATTCGCTGCCCAATCACTGAGAAACGCCTACCTCTAACCACCCTCTGGGGTTTTCTGCTGGCCGCCAGCTTACCTTCACTATGACGTCGTTTTGGCGTCTAGTGACCAAGAAATTTAAGTAATTTAATTGTAAAAATCCGATTTTTTTGTAATCTCAAAAAACGGGATTCCATGTTTGACAATCCCGGGATTATGGGATTGTAGAATGTCCGGGATTCCCGGGATCCCGAATCTCGGGGTTACATTCTCTAACTTCCACTGATCCTCAAAATGAAATTAAGGCACAAATTTTAACATCCATACAATATTTCATCTTAACTCTTTGACTCCCAACCGTCCAGATAACAGTTATGTTCAGAACATGGGCGCACCTGCCATGCATCAACAATACATAAACTTATAAGTTATCAGGCGGCTTGAGGTGGATTTGAACCAAAGCAATGAACATACCAACTACACCTACAGCACCATATAAATTGTCCTACAAAATGCAAGTCTTATTTACAAGCAATCTTATTTACAAGCAATCTTATTTACAAGCAATCTTATTTACAAGCAATCTTAATTACCGGTACAAGCAATCATTATCATAGCGCAATTACTCAGTTTTTAATTGCGAATCATTCTAAGCTATATTAGTTAGTCACAGTTCCTCTTCGTCGTTGAAATACAATCATCCCCCCACACAATATCTCTCCCAGATGTAGACAAAATCACAGATACATCACCTAAAGAATCATTCTCATTGTCCATGTCACTGTCACTTGCATGATTGACATATCCATCTGGACATTGCTACTCTCTGTACCATGACAGTAATCACACGCAGATACACACTGAAAACCATGGCTTTTTTTCTGCATGAACAGAGTGCAGACGAACAACTGCCTTTAAGGATGTCCTTTGGCGCAACATCTCCATCTATCATGATTCGCTATCCTGAGGATATCAGGGTCAGAGGTCCCTATTATATTCGAGAGGTACGGGGGATGAACTTACTCACTTATTATCGGTGGGAGCCTAACTCACGAGTAGAGCCTAACTAGTAATGACAAATGACAACACGAGAGCGGAATTTTATATAAAAGTATTATTATCCTGAAGATATAGAAACTGTTAGACCAGCGAGATTATCATTTTCACTCGCTAGGCTAAGTTCTAAATATCTTATCAACTATTATTTAATACCCTATTTAAGCCTAAGTCACGCCGTTCTTATCGTTAGCCCAATATTAAACTTACTTACTTACTTGCTATTATATTACTGCTCAGAGTGAGAACGAAGATGACTGTCGTGATGGAGCCTCAACTCTGTCTGCACTCAGAACTATCCCTAAACTGACTTCGACTAGCTATCCACCTTTTATTCGAACTGGCTCCGTACTAGTACTACCCACGCGAAATTCACATCGACATTGCGTTATATATGTGACCGATCTGTATTGCGTATATTTGCCAGTTCCACAGCATTGCACGATTGGTGTCCTGTTCTGGCTTCCTGCATTCCCAGCCAATAGAATGAGTGCATGTGTGTGCGTGTTTCCATGACTGACGGAATGTATTCATCTCATTATCTCCTATGTCCTGTGCTCAAGTCATGTATCCTTCTCTACCTATACTTGTGTATATTAATGTAAAGTATCCTTACCATACATCTATTCTAATAGGATGGTAAACATCATGCTCCAGCTTCATAAAGTGCCCCAATTTACAGCTTGTAGATGAGCACGCATTGCATGAAAGCGAGTAGCATTCTCTGAGGGAGGCAACCTTTCAGCTTGAAATCGCCTGCTAAGCTATGTGCAACAGTAAGCAGCATAACACAAGTGTGAAAACGCACTTCACCCACTTTACCACCATACACAGCTACCAACAAATTAATTCCAGCTGCATGTACTTCTTCTATCGATGCCTCTTCACACTGTAATGTATTGCAGTGGACATGTAAGGAACTGTCCTCTGCAACTTTAGTGAAAATAGTGCCCTTCCCATGGCTGATGTTGCAACACTATTCCCCCAATGCATGTACAAGTAAAATGCATTCACATGCACTACATGTACATCCAAGTTTCTACTGCACGGAACCTATGATCTTAATGCATTTTCTTTCTACAACTCTGCCATTCTTTGCTTGCGACACAAAGTACATATCTTGCACGTCAGGTTTCCGATGGTATAACAACAAGGCCAATATATCGGTGTCCTCACACAGAACATCAACGGGGGAATCTCCATTGCTGGCAGCAGAAGCTAAAGCAACAGATGCCATAGGCAAACAGCATCACTGTGAGCTTGGTGAATTGCAAAGCCATGCTGTAGTGTAGAAGATTCTGTGAAAGCAAGCGTATGAATAATTTCTTATTACATTTATTGCTAAGAAAAGATTCCTGAGGTCTTAGAAGTTTTGTGTTTGCCTCTACCATCTTATCGGGACAAGTATTTGCTATTTTTCCTGAATGGCGCAAATGCTCGTGCTCTTTCACTGATGGTCCAGACGCATATCCACCAAAGACAAACTCAACTCTGGGGCCTAAACGATGCAGATACTTTGAAAACAGAGACAGTATTTCCAAAACATCCATGGTAGGAAGACATCTGACCTTGTGTAACAGATATCCTCCATCAACAACATACTTCACAGCAGATGGCAGTGGCACATTAGTCATGCCAGATGTAGATTTCCTATAAAGACTAGGCTTGTCGCACTTCCTCATGACTCCATCCTTAACCAGTGACATTGGATATGGAGTGAGTTCATACGCAAAACATTCACGCATAATGACTGGTCGATGGTCAATACAGATCTTCTCCTTTTAACAGAGCATGTATTAATGACACGGGCAATTTAGTTTTCACTTGTTCTACACCTTGTGTAGCATTATGTCTCCATAAAAGCAATTATCCCATTTCTTTTGTAGATCTGCAATTCAACCTCATCTGCATTTTCACAATTAACACAGGACTTCTTCAGAGCCAGAAACTACACCTGAAGAGACAAGCTTACAATTTGGTCAGCGTCAACAAAACGAAAAGGACTACAGTACAGCTTGAGGTGCTCTTTGATTTTACATAAATCTTTCAAATCGCGACACCTTCGTGAAACACCAACTTCAACATGATCTTGTGTTGATCTTTCAGACCTGGTAACGTTAGACATTGCAGCACGCACATTCCGTTGAAGTGTTTAACCAAGTTGCTCTAGCAGTTTAGTGCATTCTCCGATCTCTTGTTAGACCAACAAGGCTCTTAATGCTTCTCAAATTTGTCTGCTCAATTACTAGATCCAGCGATAACCCAACCCAGCATCAATCAGACTGGCAAATGGTATCGTTACCAAGCAGGAATTGTTCACACAGCCTTGGATGAGTGCTACTTAGGTTTTTCATCTGTTGCACATATAAACGTGCAGATTTTGCATAGTTAATATGCCCAGTGGCTGCAAACAGGTTGAGAATACTGCATGCAGATGAAGTAAAAAATTACCAGTGCGTTCTGCTATTAAAAACATTTTGACAACATCAACATACGTCATGTAGAGTAACCATAAACGAGATGTACGAGAGTTTTGCTTCACTGACAGATTCTGCACAACAGCCAGACTGTCAGAATCAAGCAATGTTCCATCTGTAGTACAGGGTTTGTTTAGCAGAGTTTGTTCACACAGCACATGTAAATCAGACTGCAGTGTTTGTGATAATGAACCAGAAAGATCTAGAGACAAACAAAGACATGTGGTATTCTTCACCATGCTCTGCATTCCTCATAAAATCAAACAATATCTCAGTTAGTGCTGCTTGGACGAGGAAATGGCCACACACACAGATCAGGCATATATAATTATATATGCTTTGCCAGTCAGCACATGCTGAACTGTGTTTGGACCGAAAATTAGCCCTAGGACCTCTTCTAATCCTGATCCTTTCATCAAGTGACCAATGGATCCTAAGAAGCTCATAAGAAGATTGAAACCACCTAAGCCATCTGTGTAAGATTGGTTAAACGTATACTGGTACTTAATCACAGACATGCATCCAACATAGTGTACTATAATGCCATCAGCAGAAGTCATATAAAGCAGTCCTAATCTAAACGGACTGTTTGTGATACAGTTTGCACATTCGGAATGTCGATCGGTCATAATGTTACGTGAATAATAATTGTTGATGCAGAGCACAGTGCAGCTAAGACCACTGAACAACCGAAGTCCATTGCTGTCCAGAGGCAGGCCACAAAATGCCAAGTTGTCCAGTTGAAAAAAAACTAAATCATGATACGTTTATTAAGTTCGCATACCTGTCACGTTTTTTATCATGTTTATTTGCATTGATATATCTATTTACTGAAAATATCTCCTTTCATTTTGAAAATCAATTTTTTAATACTTGCCCTAGACAACTTACAGTAGTACCATGGCTTAAATACTGTAAAAAGATGGTCTACAGCTGCAGTGATCAAATAATAAAACCATGGATAATACTATTTAAAAGTATATATATTTAGTGAATCTGCACAAACTAAACTATAAGAACTAGTTTAGTCAGCAAACACTGACAATACAAATACACACTCATTACCAGGGCTTAAAGTTTGACTGGACAGTCATGACGGCATCCTACTTATTTTAAAATCTGGACGCCGTCCTGCCACTTATTGGCCAGCATAACCTGGAAAGGGGTGTCCAGACATTTTTGTTTTTGAAAGGTAAGGGGCGTCCAGGCACTTCTTTTTCCACACTTTAAGTGCACACTGTTCCTTATTATACACAAAATTCAGTTTTGGGCCAGAAAACAGCAACAGTCATAGACAATTCCTTATCTACATCAAAACTCAATCAGAAAGAACCAGTACATCAACACTCGTGCCATCAAGCCATCGTGGATGTGCAGCAAATCCACTCTACGACAAACGAAATGTTCAGTAAAGTCCACTTGAATCGTCCTGATCACATTCTCACAGATCTCCCGGATCACAATCTACAAAAAATCATCATATCTACCAAAATTGAACATCTAAAACGTAATTTTGTGACAGAATATAACTCTAACAACAACAACAACTGTTAGACAAGATTAATGCACTACTGATGCACTACTGATACTGTGTACTACTGAATAAACTGAAGCTTACAAACCGAAGTAAATTAAAATTAATCTCTTTTTTAATCTGTAATTTTTTTATCTCAGTTGTCAGATTCTATGCTTGTCCATAAGATATAATTGACTTTCGAGACTTTTGCTGAACACGTACTGCAATCCAATTACCCGGTAAATTTCATTTGAATTAGTGAAACCCTTTACACAAGGATTTTATAACAAGTTTGCATAATAATGAGGCCCCCATTCACACAATCAAACACAAATCACTCTTGCAACGCTACCACCTTAGAAAGGCATACAAACAATGGCATTCCTATCCTATTCACCATGAAGAAGCAGAAATATAAGTAAAACAAATACAACGTGCACAATGGCATGCCAATAAAGGTAAACAAAGGTATGACGTCACACATGGCACACTGCCACTAATTATTAGTTGCTGCCATGCTTTGAATTTCTTGGCATATATGTGAATTCCTCACCTGAATCCAGATCGAGCTTTAGTTTTTTTGGACCTGAACGCACCGTCTGCTCTACGAATCCCTCGATATCAATGTCTGCCTCCGTCGCATTCAGTGCTGATAACGTCACTGTGAACACAACAAACCACAAAGAGTCACAAACATATTTTTCTAAACCCACACCAATAAATCCAGTTGGCACTACTGAAACACTCCATACAGGAGGCACTTTTGTCTAAATTGCTAATTTCAGTGTTATCACCATTTTGTTAATCTTGCTGTTCTAAAACAGTTAACATTCAAATCTCTGTATTAACCACCTTTAGAACCTTATCAAATAATAATAATATTTAAAGACAATTTATATGGCATGTCACACAGCCATGCCTTTACGAGAATGCCTCACATACAACTAGCAGCTCACTGTCAGGGTACTGAGAAAATCGTATGTGCATTTCTCATTCACATAATTGCAGACATGCCCTTTTCCTCTCCATCTGAAGCAAATGTACAACGATGCAAAAGCATTCAATTGTAATAAAGCTGAGAATGAATCACTAACCAACAGACATATTGTGACTGTCTCTCTTGTGACTACTGTCTGTTGTAAGTAGACATGACGACATTGGCTGCTGCTGAAGATTGCCTAGCCTGGCTTCAGTTGACGACAGTGGAGAAGGCAGAGATGACGGAGAGAGACCCAAATCCTGGTATGCCTTCTTTTTCATCTGCGTTTCCAGCTGTGAACTCGGAAGAAGCCGTACTTCATTCGATGACAGCGAAGATGAGAAGTGTGGAGATGACAAACCCATATCCTGGTACGCCTTCTTTCTCATCTGGTTTTCAATCTGTGAACTAAAAATAATAAGACAAACACAGAATAAAGTCGCAATTTATTACGAATGAAAAGGTTGCATTCAACGTTTTACCAATCACTCCAAATACATGTGGTAAGACACTTTTTCACAAAATCCATGTGTCACACATACTAATAAAAATACGCATATTAAATAAGTTCCAATTGGTATTGAATCTATTAATGAACAATAGTGACAATTCACACATGAAATACATAATCATTCCCTTTAGCACATGAATCTACTAATCAGAAGATCCTTGAAGTTCATGGACAAAAACGAAATTCATGGATAAAAACTTTTCCAATTAGCTGATCCATTCGATGTGATAAGACAAGTACTGGACAAAAAAGTGATATCTACACCTGTTAACAACAAGTTGAAGAAACAGTTTATATTATAAGCGGCACATACATTGTTCGATTTTTTATGATTTCGCTGATGCGATTGAGGTCTTCCGAGAATCGTCTGACTGAATTCATGAACATATCGATCTCTACATCCGTCCACTTACCACTGAAATGTATCAAACCAAATATTCATCTCCTTGCCAAAATAAATACTAATACAGTGCTGAAACGATCTAAATATTAGAGAAATGCATCAAATTAGTCAATGAATCACGTAGACTTTTTCAGCAGACACATTTCAGTCAATGTACACTCTTTCTGTTTTTCTATATGGAACTGATAATCATTTCTGTCATCTGCAATTTTTATGCAACTAATCACATCTATAGTTTCTCCATTTGGCATAAAAGATGACAATACAAGCAACTTTCTAGATACATTTTTAAAATTTGTAACTCGATAATAAATTTGATTAATGCCCATGTAGACTTACCTTGTAGCAGTTTGTTCATTGGACACATGAAGCTCAGTAGTCAAATCACCCAGCTGGATAAATGCTGATCCAGCCACTTTGAACAGTTCTCCCACCTGCATAAATACAGGGAGAACAGCCAGATGTTGATAACCTGATGCAAGCACTTTCCTTTCTCAAACCAATAAAAGAAAACCTTAACATACAAAGTCAGATACTTTAAATATTTAAAAATCAGATACTTTATTTCAAACTAAAATACATTAAGAACAGAGAACAAATTCTATAACCACATCAAAGGCTTTGTGCAGTTTTACATATTTTTTTATGACTTATATTTGCAAAATAAATAACTTCCATTGAATTCATTCTGACAAACACAGTATGATTACATGAAACACTCCTGATTAGCATGAATCTTAACTACAAACAGAACAGACAGCATGCAATACAACGGCCATAATCGCAGCCTACAAAACACGTCTAATCGTCTATCTTGCGGGCTTCGGGAATCGAACTCCGCTCCGCTGATCTCCATGCCAGTGCGCTATCCAATCCGCTACCGACCATCCAATCATTTATGAAGCCATAGAAATCGTTTCACTCTCTCATTCCTATATACGGCGATCATGTACTATCAGGGGCCGAAAAATACCCGGTGTCTTTTGCCATCAATCCGCCGGAGTTTCTAATGGCTAAACTAACCCTAACACTAACCCTAACCGACCCTCACGATGCCTAACCTGAGCCCTAACCGACCCTCACGAAAAAGACGTGCAATGACAACGCTGACGGCACTGCAGAAATAAGTAAAATTTTCGGCCCCTGATTGTACATGTATACCCTATATACTTTTATTTTTACACATAAAGCAAATTATATAGGACAAAACAAATAGATAAACGCGTTGAATGAGAATACTTTTAGATTTTATTTTGATAGCTACGTGTGTTTGTGCGTTCATTTCCATCAATGCCTACAAGCTAATATCTCCGATGCTGGTCTCTTAATTGCACGTGATACATTATCTTCAAGCTAAACTAACAAACCTTATCCGAAGTGGTCATAATTATTAGCACCGAAACAACACGTGTCGATGATTTTAACAAGCGTTACTTTTCCGTCCGAAAAATCAAAAATTTTCAATTTATCCACTCCGGAAGTGTCTCTACGCTCTACAAATCTTACGATTGGATCTAAGTAAGTAAGTGCATTAGCGAGGAAGCTGCAATTATTGGTCTAAGAATTAACACTCCAGTGATTCTAATTAGATTGTTGGTTTTAACTTCTAACAGAGATGAAAATGCATTCTTAACCCATGATTCGCTATGTTATACTAACCTGTGTCACGCTATGTTGTATTATGCTTGAAGCAATAGTCCACACTCCAGAGGATAGCGAACGCGTTAGAAACAATCTACACACACATACATACACACTCAAAAAACAGTATTTTTCAGTCGAAGCTGGGCCGGGAGCGCTTTTGAAGGGGCGCTGTCCATAAATCTTCTGTTCCCTAAGAATCTCAAGACTGTCCTATTTAACCGTGTCTACCACATCCGGCGCTATATAATGCTTCCTGAATGAATGAACGAACGAATTAATGAATATAGGGCCTATGAATGAACACATAAATGAAAATAAGAGGTCGTTGGGCTCAGGTCAAGGCTCAGGCTTAGGCCCAGGGTTGGGCCTACCAGCGAGTACCAACATACCTACTGACAAAAACAGTATGGCGGTTTCACTTTGTATTTTTATTTACAGTCAGTCCAGCTGAAGAAACAAAACATTTAATGCATGTAATAAAAAAATACGGTGTTAGGACTGTGCATACTTCTGTGAAGTCCTTTAGAAATAAAATCCAGCTGTTCGGTTGAAAACGATAACGACAGTATAATTTGGCCAGCGAAAAGAGCGTTGGACGTTAGTAAAAATTAATGTGCAGTTCCAAAAGTTCTTCGACGATCGATTTATGTGACATGCGCTTGCGATGTATTATGAATTTTGAAGGTGAGATTCTACGATTAGTTAATACTGAACATTTTAAAGGAGATTTTGAGATTACTGGACAACTATAGGCCTAATTATTTGTTCTCGATCAAAACTTGGACCTACTGCTTCGGGTTCTGCTATATAACTGCTCGAGTTCACCTTGGAATATCTCTAACCAGTTTCTTAATTTCTTTCTTTAACCTTAAGTCTACACTTTCATTTTTAACTTTATTTATTTAGTATAATACTTGAGTTGGATGTAAAGAGAAAGTAGATCTTGGCGGTCTTTTCAGAATTCCGTGTTAGACAAGATCGTAGTCAGATGCAGGTGTTGGCAAGAATCGTACATGTATGAGAAGACACATATGTTGAACGTGCTGCTTGTCAATGTCTTTGCAGATAAAGCTTGATCATGTCATCAATTTTGAAGAAGAGCATGCCTCAGACTAATTCTGAGAAACTGAAGACAATGTTTATAGGTCTCGGCAAACCAACTATGCGTGGTGTACGCAAGTGCAGTAACTGTGGAACACTGAATGGCACTCGTGGTGTTAGCTGCAAGAACAAACTCTGTGGTGCTGTGTTTAAGGAGCGAGGCAAGAAAAAAGGTCACAGTGCAGAAGCAGTTAAGATACAGGCGGGTTCATCGATTCTTTTATACTCGGTGCGCCTGCGTGATAGGGGCCCAGACTATCGGGGTTTCGTTCAGTTACCCATCTTCCAGGACATGGACGGGAATCCTGCAACCGTTGACTCATCAATTGTTGCACAGAATGCGCATTGCTTTGTCGAGTCATGCACGTTAAACACAGGTATTGTTCCTGTTCAGCAAGATCTGCAGGAGGACAATGGGTGTGTTCACATAAAAGCAGCAATTGCCGCAACAGAGGAAGCAACTCAATTGGAAGCTTATGAATCGGTGATAAGTGGCCTGCCTATACCAAGCGACATGCTGGAGGCACTTAATGAGCTCATGTTTGAATCTTCTGGAATGTCTAGTCCGCTGGTGCAACGTGTCACGCGAAACATAATGGTCGTCAAGTGCAAAGTGACGAATAAGCATCCATTTGGATTTCTACATGTCGCTTTCTCGGAGACGAGTCGTAATCGAAGCGAAACGGAACACAAGTTTTATTGTAGCTGCAAGGAGTTTAAGGTAAGCTTACTGTTAACTCTGGACAGCTTATCAATCTGAGTGCACACACGTTCCAGTTGTTTTCACTTCTGCTCAACATTTTATCAATACAAACTCAGCAGTTAAACAAGTACTGCATCTGACTTGATTTTCTGCTTATTCATCAGATTTAAATATTTCGTTCAATCAACAGCTACCGTAACTCTTGTTACAGCCCCGCCGTGACAGACTGAGTTGTTATGGCCATTTGATCCTGTGCAAGTACTTTACATGATCATGTCACCAAGATATGTTTTATACTGGCATAATCTTGGAAGTAAGTGGTGAGTCCTTTGATGTCCATGATCTTGGCATTCGTCTGTTGCTGTCACACAGACAGAAGAGTGAATATTAGAATTTATATTTGCTTAGCCAGTCTTCTTTGTTGATATGGACTAAAGTTCCGATATCAGTATCATGTTTTTGTTCCTCAAGATCTTCAGATCTTGATTTCAGAATCCTGCTGAAAATAAAAATTGTTGAGATTTCAAACAGAGAACATGAGATGTGTGAAATTCTACAGGTAGCTGTAAGCTTATACACATGGAATCAATTTAAGTTTAAGGTTAGCAATGGCTGTGTTTTGGTGTCTGCAGAATGCTCGTGATTATGGTCTGATGAAAGAGGAGTCGAGAAGACGCTGTGTACATTTCTATGCTTGCTTGTCTGCATTTGCAAGTGATAACAGTTTAGCAAAGGAATTCAGTTACTACTTGAACATGGAACCAGGTATGATGCAGTATAACGGAATTCGCTGTTTTTGTACAATTTCTATGAAACTGAGCAGCTTTTAAGTCTAGGGCTTTCATTCTTTGTCTCAGTGAGCAACAATTTGTCTGAAGATCAGCTTAAAAAAATTTACTGCATTTAACTTGATATTATCTGATTCAGGTTACTCTTTTATTCCAGCATAATTGATGAAGTGGGTATTTGTATGTTCGTGATACTAAGATTACATCGTTAGACATGGTAAAGCTCATTACCTATGTACAGGTATGTTACTGTATAAATTATCTTTTCATTACAATTAATATTTAAGCCTTTTAAGTGAAGGACCGCCTTATTCAAATGGTATTTGTTTGGGATTATTGAGCTATGCTGTTCTTTAATTGAAATAATTCTTGAATATAGCTTTAAATATTGTTTTTGGTGTGTGGCAGAGCCTCAGATGACGATCACTGATCAGACAGTGACCATCGATCAAATGGTGACTGATGCTGATGACAATTTAGAGACATTTGTTGGTGATGCGCAGACAACGCAGGACGACAGTTCCATGTTGCTGGCTTCGGAAGCGATCAACGAGGGCAAGAACTTGGAGCTGATCGTCGATGGAGAGGTTGTCATTAGCGACGGTCACAACAAACAGCAAATCATAATGAATGATAACGTCATTGACGATCGCCAGCTTGTCTGTTTGCAGACTGTGGGTGAGTGAGAGCAGAATTTTGGTCTATTTGCTATTTTTGAATCTAATGTATGTCTTTAGCATACATCAAAGTCTACATAATGTCTCACAGTTTCAACAGACTGATCTCATTACATGTATCTGGCTGATAGCTTACTGATGATGTGCAGTTTTTAATGCTTGTTTACATTAGATACTAAAGCAAGAGTTATGATTTATTAACCACATAGACATGCATGCCTACATAAATATGTGATACTCTTATACATCAACGTAATTAAATGCACTTTAGTCACAACTACAAAATACCAATCAAATAGCCATGTTAATGTACCTTGCAAAAAGGGCTTATGAAGTAAATGCAATCAATTTTCATACTTTGTATGCATGCCTCAACAAATTTAGGTGGCTACTTTTCAATGGTAGACTGATAAGAATTCTTTACTTCATATGCGCTCATATTGAACTACATCTTTGCATTCACAACGATGAATGAATTTGATGTTTATTTCTACATGGTTACTAAAGTTGAGCGTTCTTGTGAAGGTGAATGAAATAGGTTTGTCTCTGGTTGGTGGTTTTGTAGATCAAGACAACACAACACTGTTGACTGTGCAGAACAACAGCAAGTTTTCTAATATCACCGCACCAACCATCATTATCGCCCCATCGTCAATTTCTGTTCAGCAAACTTCTACATCACGTTCTTTGTTGACAAATTCTCCAAAGAAAGCGACAAGTACTGGTAAACTTCTTTAAAGTTTCCAACTGCTTTATTAAGTGCATGTATAATGCCATAATTTTGCGTCTATGGCATGTGTGGAATTTTATCCACATTGCAAGTTTGTTCAAATGAGTAAATAATAATCGTGGTTGGAAATAATGGATGGCTTAATAAACTATCAGGCCACTATATACTGGTGAAATCCAAGCATCTGCATAAATTAATATGTCGAAAAGCAAGGAATTAGACAGGACAGAAAAGATCTGAATGCTGAGAAATTTAACAAATTATCAACTCAAGTGAAACTGCAAGTTATGAAGAATACTGAGGATCTGTTAGAATCTTAGAAATTGGGATTGGCATATCTGTGATAATATCGCATGCCAAAATAGTCTTCAGCAAGAGTACATGTCTGAGGACAAATGTTGTAAAAAGTTTAATAAAGGAAATATTACTTTACTTTATGTTGCTTTGCTCAACTAGTGCATTTATGTATGTATAACACTAATGTGTTTAATGTGTTTTTTTAGGTGGTCTGGACACAAACTTAACGTTTTTGGAGTGGCTTGCTTCAGTCACAGACAGAATTAACGATACAATGCACTACCAGTTCGATGGTATGCAATCTTCTATCTTGATGCAATATTTCTGTACGATTTGTTTATTGCCATGATAGACAGTTGTTGATATATTAGTGAATCATTAGGTAATTGTAAGAAAACGTTATCCAACTGTTCGCCTGCTAATATCGTATACCAAAATAGTCTTCAACAAGAGCACATGTCTGAGGACAAATGTTGCAAGAAGTGTACATAATAAAGGAAATATTACTTTACTTTATGTTACTTGGCGTGGTTGTGAGGCTTTTGGGGCATCGTTTTATTTAGGTAATCCTGATCCACTCGTGTTTCATGTGCCGCAGAAGTTTTTTGACTGTCTCCAGCAGCGAATTTCAGTGATTAGCAAAAAGAAGCGTCTGCCAAATTCTGCGACAGCATTCGTTCGAAAAGATGCCCTTCCACTTGGCACGTTCACCAAATACACGTGGAACATAATGAATATAATCCATGTAAAACAAATCTTTGACACACCGATGGTTAGTGCTGTTTATTATAGTTTTTTAAAAATTATAGTTTAAAACAGAAGCATTGTCCAGAATGATTTTGAAATCATCATATCACTCGTACATAAGTTGATCTTCTTGTGACCAAGTTGTAAGGATTTTTGCTATGTTATATGCATTCATTCCTAACCTAACACTTCTGTGTATATTGTAAAATTGCATATTGTAAAATTGCTGATTCTTTTTCAAATCATACAGTCAATGATAAAGTTTACTGTGACATTGGATTGCCAATGTCATATTTGTACTTAAGCTAAAATAGTCTTTAGCTTCAACCTCTGTAGATAGAGGCTATTCAGAAACAATTACTTTGGTTTGTTTCTTTATGTAAAAATTGTGTAATATCGATTGAACAATATTTTCTTGAATATTACAAATGCACCTTGCTCTGTCCAGCTGCAAGTCAGGTACTAGCATTTCTGAGAAGCTTATGAAAGGTGCTTATGCAAATTTTCTGGTACAATTATAATTATCAGAAACATAGTGGTTAACGAGAGAACATCAAGCGTTGCACGTTAACCGATTTTTTTAGAGTGCATGGCTTCTGTTGCAAAGAGCATCGGTTCGAGCCTCACTCCTGGCAGTAACTGTAGGCACCTTGAGCAAGTCCTTCACTCACAATTGCTCAGCACATCGAATTTCCCATCGTACAGTCAAGTGTGACGATGTAGAGTTTAGAGTTGTGCGATGATGGTTCTATTAAACACAACTTTGCATGATGTGTAAAAAGTAAGTTGTGTATTAAACAGAGGCCACTGGAAGTAACGCGACGTTTTGTTGAGAATCGAGACGGAACTTTTGATCTGTTTAATGCACCAAAAGGAAATACAGTCGACTCTTTATATGGGAAACAACCAATACGGCCTTTCGAACTAAAGACTTATCTCAAAGTTGGTAAGAAAATGGATGTTTTAAGTGTTGTTTCAGGCATATTGTTGGCCAAAGCCCTAACTACATTAATTTTATCCAAGGTAGAATCAGTCCAGCCGGAAACTAAGTTTCTAAAATTTTTATTCACCATAGTATATATTTACCATATTATGTATAGTATATTATTCAAGTCAGTTTACTTGATTTTGAGCCTTTAGAGGTTCCAAAACAATGTTAATAATCTTAATGTGAATGCATCTTTATAAAACGCTAAGAGGCTCTTGAAGGCGGTACATAAGATACATGTATATACCTATCAGTATGTAGAGTAAATTCATAGAAAATTGTGACAAAGTACAGAGAAATAGAGGCAGGCGGAAATCATTGGCGAAATGAGAATATTGTTAATAGAACTTTAGAAATATAAAGGTTTACAATTTTCATGATATGATCTTCATCTCGCTCAATGCGTTCTGCACATCGTCTTGATCTTTTTGTACCCATGACTAGGAAGTCCTGCTCTTGCCCAACATAGGGTGTTTGCTATGGTTGGTCCCTCCATTTGGAATGCCCTTCCTCCCGCACTACTGGCAAAACTAATGACTCGTTTTCCTTATAAGTCTCGTGTTCTTTAAAAACATATATTTCCCCCAGTTTTTTGTGCTGAGAGCGCCTCTGAATAGTAATTCTAAGAGAGGCGCTAAATAAATGTAAAGATACAATACAACAAATCATAGTTACAAGTGCAATGCACCAGCTTTTTCAGAAGTGTTGGATCAATAAAATGGACTGCTTTTATCGCTCCTGTGAGTTGATAATGGAGTAAAATGTTTTCTTACATTTTATTTATAGGCAGTATGCTGCCAGAGGAAAAGGAACCACCAACACCGTTTGTCATCGAATGGATACCGGATATTTTGCCAAAATCACAAATCGGTGAACTGAGAATTAAGCTTTGCTATGGACATCAAAGGAATGGACAAGTGGAACAGCGTTTTGTGTCACATGGCAGAACAGAACTGCAAACAATTAATATTCAAAAATGATCATGTGCTTTTAGTCCGTTGGCATTTTAAACGATTGCCAAACAGGCTTTGTGCATGCAGAACTTGGTTAGAAGCAACATGAATTAACCGATATGTGATTTTCAGTACAGAAGTGAACAGCACTCATGCAAGGAATTGAACTGGATTGTTTCGAGACTAACCTTGTGACATGAATATCGTTGAACAACCTGGTGCATTTGCCCATGATATACACTTACACAGATTATATTATACCTGGCAGGATTGTCATCGAAATGGCCATTTATGGATGAGCACTTTAAAACTTGGTTCTCTTCACTGGCAATGACATCACAAAATCTAGTTTCTAGGATGGCCACTAAATAAATGCTATTTATGAATTATTAATGGCCACTCCAGCTACATTAGTATATTTTACACTTGATACATTTTCACATAATCCCAACCATTACTTCTACTGGTAGAATATGCAAACTAGCCAACATCCCAATGTAATGGAAGAAGACTTAGGAAATGTTTAATTCCATAATGATGAATTTGTGATAAGCATTAAAACTTTGCATCATAATTAACCAAGATGTTGCTAATAAAATTATTTTGTACCAAAACTACGACGTACAAGCTGTGATTTGTCAGGTAAAATGTTATCACAAGAAAATCTTTCCACATAGTGAAAAAAACAAAAGGTACGTAAGCATGAAGTGTCATGTCTTTGGAAATTTAAAAAACAATATGGTTTAAAGAATAACAACAACACGTGAGAAGGCACAAAAATATAAGCAAAAAGCATGAGTAAATTGAGAAACTGCACAAGACATAGTCGGATAACAGCAGCTGTACCTGAGATGACAAACTAGCAATTTGCTTAACCCTTTAATGCCAAGATGGTAGTAAATGGTATGGGAAATCCTATACCCTCCGACATTAAAGGGTTAGTACTGCAAATTAGAAGCTTTTGCATCCGCTCTACCAGTTAATGAGCATCTTCATAATTATATGGCTGATTGACACAACTTTTAATCTATCAAGAAAGTAACCAAGATTTATCAAAAATAGCAGATCTATTGTTAAATGCTCTTTTTACATCATTAAAACTGATTTGCAGGCAATAATAGACTCCTGCAGAATAAGAGTAAACAAAGAGTAAACAATCTCTGTAAAATACTGTAAAAATACCTACGGCATAAAAATATCAAATACAAAAATTACGTAGAATGGCCATTCAGAATTGAATATGTTATAACGTTTGTATGCATAATGTCACAGATCAATTGAATATTTTGGTAGACAAAAAACTGCCACCTATGGAAACTCTGGCTGAGCTCTGGACTCAAAGCTCCAAGTGCACTTGGTATGGGACTTCTCCATGGACTAGCAAACAGTTGCTTCTCAAACTGCCCTTCTTATCACAAGCAATTTCCACTTTCTTGCACGTCTGATGCATCAGTTTCCAGCAATTTTGGTGTAATGGAGGCTGGGACAGCCTCAAAACACTCGAGGGACTTCCTGGCAGCCAAGATTCCAAGTCTTGCACACACATCTGCAGCAAGTCCAGCTTCTATTCCAGCCATTATTGTGGCTGCAAGACTGAAAAATCAGACAATTACCATTTAGTGCAAAACACAGATAAATTTATAAACCTAATAAAGAAATCAACGCCAAAAACAAGAGACGACAGGAAACAGACAGAAGCAGCAGGTGCAAGAGAGAATGGGGCCATAAAGGTTACAGGTACACAGCACCTGCTGACGAGAATACCTATTGGCATGATACTTTGAATATTTAGACTTCATAACCAAGAACTGGCTATCGATGAACTTGCCATTCTCTGAACACCGTAACACCACTGGCACCTTGCAGACTATTTCACACACACTAGTTTCGATTTCGCTGTTTAACGTCGCTTTATTTCATTGCCAGAATGTGTTTGCCAACTTGAGTTTAACAAGCGAATATACAGAAAGCACAAAGAAGTGGTAGAGAAGTGCTCTATTTCATTCTACTATATCACAGGATTTAGAAAAATATACAGATTAAGAAAGACACATGAACACAGTATACTAGATACAGCTGTTATTATCGGCCGAGTGCTTTGTCAGGTTTGTCATTAATACATTTAGTCGCACCACCTAACATTGCTGCATTGCACATTGTATGCAACGATGCTGAGATGAGGATTGTCAGTACCTACCAGTCACCAGCTCCTGACACACTCTGAATTGTTGGTTCTGGAAACCCTTGCCAGATGGCAGGATAATACTGGAGAGACAATTGTTCACTTTGATATGAATTCTAAATTTAAAGTCAAATGCACATGATAGTATAACATAACAACTCAAATTTTCACTTTGCAATCATTGAATTTTAAGACCAAATGTGATCTACACAAAATCTTGTTCAGGACTGCTATATTAATATTGTACTACCGTCACTTTGCACAATATGACATACCACAATTCTCTTTACAATGTTGACACTGTTGGTATAAGAAATATACCTTTGAAAATGCAGCACTTTATACCGATCAACATGAAGTTTGTTCACGTTTTCTTCCTTCACAGAGTGTTGTATAGGTTGTTATATGGTGGTTCTTGTTCTATTCCATATTTCTAAACTCTACACAGTTGAAATTCCTGTAGAAAATTATTTGGATCTGCATGGAGCATTTTTGGTGGAGGGGGAACTTCCCATTCGTAGAACTTCATTGGGTTGAACACAATTTACCCTCATCGTAAAGATGGCCTTGGCTTTGAAACTGACATCATGAGGGTGCCAAACTTATGGTTACTTATGTCGTACTATAGTTAAACTTGACTGGTTAACTAAAAATGTACCGGTATTCATAAAAGACATCGCATTGTGATCACTACTTAAGATAAACTGCTGGTATTTTCAATATGTTTTCATTTTTATTGGTACGGTTATTTATTTGCATATCCCAGTACAGTTCTCGTATTGCATATTAGAATATTTTATGCTGATGTTATATATGACAAAAGTAACTTTAGACATTCTAATGTAATTTAGTCAAAACACTGATGTCTAGTGAGTCTTTCAAACATTGCCTTTCCTTCAATAATAACTTTAGCGTATTACATGTAATAGTCTTTTCGTATTTCTTTCTTACTTTTCTCCTTACTGTTACCCATTGTCTCTGTTTTAAAATAAATTTTACTAACCGGGTACATATTTGTATTGTTCGTTGATTTTGGAATCACAGTCTTGTCATCAATCCTCTTTACTATCAGTGCACCATGTCGACCCATTGTTAGGATGATATTTGGTACATAATCGGCGATTTTGGCACACATCGGTTGGCAGAATTCCAGTGCCTCAGACAGTATTTCAAATTTTTTAAACTCTGTTGGATCTACAAATAAATTTGAATTGTTCCTGATCAAAAAGTTTGATGAAAAGAAATGAGTGGAAGTGTTCAATTAACTTTATAAGAATTATTCATGTAAAATTTGTATACTGCAACTTATATAGTTGATCGTTCTTATGGTCTGGAACCACCAATAAACCTGTTTTTATCATAGCATAGACATCAAAATGACAATTACTTTTCTGCAGTAGTTGCTGATGTTGCATGTCTAGTGACTGGGTGAATACTTGGAGTTCATTTATATTTGGTGATATGTATGTAAGCTTCTTCCAGGCATCGGTTTTGAACAGCTTTCCAATTTGATTGATATCTGTTGGTTCGAACCAAACTAAAAACATTTGCAAAAGCATACATGTAAACAGGAATTGCTGCACATGCAACAAGTACCGGTAGCTTAAAATATTTCCACACTGGACTGCTGTTTATTCATGGGTACCGGTATATGCAATTTGTTGAAAAAGTTTTTGCAAGCTATACGAGTTCTATTTAGTGAAAGATAGGATTCCTTTATAAAAGTATCAAGCCAAAAGCTATAAGAAGAGTTCAGATCAACATGGAAAATACAGCTTATCATAAGTATAATAAAGCACATTTTATATTAGTAAACATAAAAGTTTGTACAGCACATTTACTATTCATATTTGAATTCTACAAACTATTCGCATCAATATGAATAAGTTCATTGGGGTACTATTAGGGTACAAATTAAATCAATTATGAACACTCACTTCATAAAGGTATAATCTAACAATACTTTTTAAAAATCATAATGTATTGTCATAATAAAATCTGAAACCATAAAAATGCTGAGAAATTTACCAGGTACTTTGCTGTGATGACATAAGTCCGTGACAAAATCCATCGATTCATGAGATATGTTGCCATCCATACAGACTAGCTTTGCATTCTTTAGCTCTTGCTCATATTTCTGGATCTGTTAGATAGAAATTTAAGCATAATTTATAATAACCACACCAGAACTTGTGTTGTACTCAGTAGTATGGTCATCGAAAAACATGTCATATAAACATACAAACACTGTTTTGAATTTGGAAGCCAAAATCAGCTCAAGATGATCTAA
This sequence comes from Lumbricus rubellus, assembly GCA_945859605.1. Taxonomy (NCBI): domain Eukaryota; kingdom Metazoa; phylum Annelida; class Clitellata; order Crassiclitellata; family Lumbricidae; genus Lumbricus; species Lumbricus rubellus. The sequence goes on along the minus strand of OX243811.1, from coordinate 51,338,348 downwards.
TGCAGGGCTTGACCATGAGGCAAAATCAATAAAGTGCTTATTTCTTCAACAGTGTCAGACTGATTTACAGCGTAACCAAGGTAACCAGGAAATCCAATACATTAGAATAGTCAAAATAGGGAGAAAATCTGACATCTGTTAAGAATGCCATCTAATTCCATATGCAATAAAACAAGCCCATAAGACTCCCAAGAGGTTTTCAAGTAATTGGTTTCATGTTCTAAAAGAAATTACTTAAATCCATAATAAAACAATTGCTCATGGATTATTGAAACAAATCAGATTACCAGTAAGTTACTGCACTAGTGGAATTCTTGAAGAACAAACTAATTCACTACTACAAATTCTACAGTTATGGAAGATCTGAAGATCTTGAAATCACTAGCAAGCACAGTTTTAAATTCAAAACTAAGCTTACGTGTTGTGGAGAAATTTCATCATGAATTGCAAAATCTCCAATGCCATACAAGAGGTCGCCTGAAGCAGAAAGTATGGCCGAATAGGCTGCTGTTGGTATTCGCTCACTTGTTCCAACTGCTGTCAGATCCTAGAAAATACACAAATCATAAACGTAACTAAAGTTATCCCATAATGGAAAAATATATGCTATTTTCAACTTAAGTTTTAAGGAAAACTGACTAGACAATTAATATCAGGATGTGCAAATAACTAACTTTCAGGTTTTACCAAATTTTACCTAGTAATAAATCAGTCAAACTTTCAAATCATTACTTTATTCCATGAAACATAAATTAATCAGCAGTACAAGCAAAAGATCTTAAATTAATGCAAAGCTGCAAATAAAAAATATGCATCTGTATTCCAAGACTTTATAAACTGACACGTTTTGGAAACCCCTCAGCATACTGAACTCGCCTTGCACTCTTCAGTGATTTTATGTCCATACTATAAGCAAATCAGTTGTTGCATCAACATTCTTGTTAAGTCTGAGTATGTAATGTATGCCAGTTATAAAATGCTTCTCCTTGTCAGTATATTTTCTAACGCAGTTCGCCTATTGGTGTAAAAGAAATTTAAATCCACAGTTGTACTTGGACTACTGTTGAAACAGATAGATATCAATTGTAATGCGTATTTACATTAAACTTTACTGGCACAATTAACTATAAAACAATTAACTAGAAAACAATTAACTAGAAAACAATTCACTCTATCAATTTCTACTATCTACAATTCTACATAAAAAAATGCTGTCTCGAAATAATATTGGTAAAGTCACTTTTAATTTTACCATATGTGTGAACTGCTGGCGGAAAAGCTTTCCAACCCAGTCATTTCCAACGACAGATATGAACAGTGGAGAGCATCCAATCCGACTTAGACAGTCGGCTATGTTACGCCCAACCCCTCCAAAAGAGTGTCGCAAGTGACCTCTGTAAGTCATTCCATTTGTCTATTGACAACAAAGAGAATTCTGCAGACATATTAACAATGTATATCATAATACTCTATCATTGTGTGCAACTGTGCATCCACTACAAGATCCTTTTTCTGGTCTCCAAAGTACAACTGGTTACCGTAATACACCTAAATACCTCTCAGATCATATGCGAAAGCCATTATCTTGCTCATTGCATTCTGCTGATTGTCTTTTCCCCCAAGACTAGGACTGTTTTCGTCCCACATTAGGGCGTTTGCAATGATTGGTCCCTTTATTTGGAATGACCTTACCCCTTCATCAAGGACTAATGACTGCTCTTTCCTCATCAGTCTATTACATGTAAAAGGATTTTTTTTCTCGGGGTTTCTATGCTGAGAAAGTTTCTGAATTGTCATTTTGCAAGAGACACAATGCAAGTTTACAGATACGATGATAATTAGTTATAACACCAGCAAAAAAGTAATGCCGGAGTAAATAATGTCAGAGTAAATAATGTCAGGATTCAAGTTCTAATGACTGACAAACAATCTTGGCAGCATCTTAGCAGAGTTTTCATTATTTATTTTCAAACCACTTTAAACTAATTATTTAGTTAATCTTTCTTACCATCAGTTACGTAAATAACTCTTACCAAAACTCTAATACAGTGTAATTATATTCCACCTACTGAGACTTACTATGATTCCAAACTAAAGACGAACTCAAACTGTGCAGGTCAACAAATGCAAACATGCATAACACTGCATGTAACGTAGATGTGATGTGTTGGACGTGGCAATCCAAACAGTCAAAACAAGTACGTCTTATTATATTGATCAGAAACTTCTAGAACAATTCATGCTGTCAGAATAAGAATTTCATGCTTTTAACATTAATTAAAAAATTAGAGAAGCAAGATGAAAAATGAATGCAGACCTGGAACGAGCTGTGTTGACTGGCATGCGTCAGTGTGAGGTCAAAATTAACACCACCAACAACAACCTAAAAGTGTTGGCAAACAATTTTAAATTGAATATATGCAATCAGTTGTAGGTCAAACCTGGATGGATGCGCTAACTAAGACTGTAAGTGTGAAAGATTCTTCCAACTTTTAGCCACCAAAGAACTCCCTAAGTGCTTACAAGAGTTTTGCTTCAATTTGATAAGAAATATCAACCTACAAGCAAAAAAAATTCACATTTGGAAGTCTAAAAACAATGGACAAGAATTTCCACTAGATAATGTCATTAACTAAAAACAGCATATATGCTCATGTTTCCGCTTAAATGTGCAGAATTCTGATAGCTTCAAATTTGTACTCACTATTCTTTTAGTTGTCTTTCCAGACAAGCTTATGATCGCAGAAGGTTCTTTCAAACATTCCGCTGCTGGATTGGAAATATTCTGATTTGAGTTCTCAGTTGTTCTGGCAATGTCACTGCTAAATGTCCCAGTAGTAGATCTAGCTTCCATTTTGTCAAACTTATTATATTCAAATGCAGGAAATCCTTTATGTGGAAATGATGGATAGCCTGGAAGGTTTGCAAGATGACAAGCAATCTGACTTCCAACAGCTGCATTATTTCGTATGAGTCCAACATCTTGAATTTACAAGTCAAGACTTATAAAGCAACTGAGTCTATCACAATTTTTAAAAAAGCAAGCAAAATTCCAAATTATCTTTGGAGAATACATCAAATTTACTTGTTCTGAAATGGACCTTAGATGAAAAAGATGCATCAATAGAACGCTTTCATGGACTAACAATGAGCAAAGTAGGTCTGTCTAAATGCAACTTGTTCCAATATGCACGATGTTTAAAAACCAGTTATTTGCTCAGAATGTACCGTGCACTGTTGTTAATTCAAGTCTAGATACAGTACTAGCTAAGAAGAGCCTAGTCTCAGTCAAATGAAAACTTCCATTCAAGCAATAAAATGACTTCAGAACAGAAACTTCAAAAGATACTGGCTTCAAGAGATCTTCCTGACGTCAGTTTGTTCACTGCACTCAGTATAAATGGAGTCAGATCTTTTCCAGTTATACCACATGATCTAAATCAGATTTCAAAGCAGATCATAGATCACTGCAACAAACAGTAAGCTATCAACAAAGTTTGTATTTGCATTATGAGATGCTTACATACTAACATGTATACAATTTTTTATAAGCTACAAAGTTTTATGGAAGCATTACACCACATGGATAATTGATTTTTTGCTCCTTTGTACATGCTGATTATGTCATGTCATTCCGCCATCGTCGCTCTGCTGATTATTAGTATCCTAATTATGATGTAGAACTGATTCAATACTCAAAAAGATTTGTGCAATGGCTAAGATATCGTACATCTCTAGCACAGCAAATGCATCAAAGCAGACATACCCAGTAAACAGTTAGTTTGTAAGCAATCAGAAGAATATATGGCAATAGTCCATACTAACTTGGCCTCGTTAATAGCATTGGCGATAGCTGTCTCCATATCCACCGCATCCATAGCAAATTCTTCTGGAATTGGAACTGCCACAAGCAAACCACTTGACAGTCCAAGAGATAAATGACTGGCTGCAACAGAAACGAAGAAAACTACAACATCGATCGCCTTTTACAATGATCAACTATAGAAAATACACAAGTAATAACAAGAAAAACAATTTTACAACATGCATCATATTTCAAACCATGTATCTACCCGGTATTATTCAGATTATACATATTTACAGTAAATGTATCATGGAAATTGTGGGTTTACCAAAATATCAAACATCAGCTTTGGCAGCTCTTGTAAACACATTCTCTCCAGCTAACAAAATTCATTTTCAGTCTTGAGACTCTTCTACTGGCATAAAAACAGGACTTTGAACTGCCATCATCAACGGGGCATTCATAATTTGGATGTTTGGATATTTCTGAAAATCTATAGTAGTGATAGTGAGTGCTTGGGTAGGTACCTATTAACTTGGCAATTTCTTCTGCTTTCTGCAGCTTATATGGTGACATGAAGCCACTGTTGCGAGTAAAAAACGCAGGAAATTCACGACCTTTACCAAGCGTCACAACTGGGATTCCCTGCGTCTCCTAATTCAAACAGTCAAGTTAAAAACATTCATTATCATAGTACTATAAAAAATATCTTATTTCTAATTCCTATATATCATTTTTAGCAACTAACTCTGCATCCAGTATGATGCCTAAATGAAGCAAGTCAAAAACAGCATTTAATACTTTACTGCTACACTTTACACTGTACTTTTAAAGGCACAAAAATTGTGAATGTGGAAATTCTGAAGGCAATCGAAAATCAGACCAAACACTAAACAATGAACAAGATAACGGCATTTAATAAAGAGTGGCGTTAAATATAAAATAGTTCATTAACTATATATTATAATAGTTGATTGATAGGTAAATTGCATAAACAATTCATCACACTCTAGCCACATACTGGAAACATAATGCAATCAATGGCTGCATACTGTGCAACATCTTCAACTGTTACTATAATCTTTCCATAACCCATCGACCCATCGCATGAATGTCGTCTCACCAGGTACTCAAGTGTGCGACCAATATCTAAGATGGATTTGACCCCAGCGCAAACGACGGCAACCGGGGTTCGTCCCAGCTCGGTTAAGTCCGCACTTACGTCCATACCTAACATAAACAACCAACTCAGCATTGAAAACACCAATGAGATCAATTAAATGAATAATGTTAACTGATGAAGTTTTTATGTTGGTTTAAGAAAATGCAACTTCATCTTTACAGTCTTTTATTTATAATCTCTTTTAAAAAATTCAAAAACAATTAATCAAGAGGAAGAAGATCGAGGTCTATTTTTTCCATAGTTACTTGATTCTGCTCCTCTGTGAACTCCTCCAATTCCACCCGTCACAAACACTCGGATACCAGCCAGATGAGCCGCTACCATTGTTCCAGAAACAGTCGTACTGCCATCCAGCTTCTGAAAGCACATTTGAAACTGACAAATTGCAGAACACATAAATTCAATATAAGAAAGCTCAAATCTAAAATATATTTAATATGACTGCATAAGAATGTCCATTCATGTTTGTAGACTAGCATTACTTCTGCACTGACATCTGCTTGACTACCCAACACCATATACCACTTATACACACCAGTTGGCAAGTCCTCTAGGAACAAGAACAGTGTCAGTTTCTTATGTTTGTTATCACGTTCAATTAATTACTTTTCAACTTTGCTTATTAAACAGTGACTTTTGAATTATGGTACACAAAGAAGCTAAATACCCAGTACCTTATACATCAAATGTAACTGTAATCACAACTTTATATAGCATCACAGAAATTCTCCACATAATATTGATGCTCCTACAGCATTTATATAATTATTACGGAAAGACTATTCACCAAATTTATTTCTTTTAAAAGAAAACAACCGAAATGAAATATGAACAGACCTGGCTGATAACATAAGACAAGTCACGCCTTGATGATTTGATCACACTGGATTTGGAAGTGGCAAGATATTCCAACTGACTTTTAGTCATTCCTATGCACAGAACGACATTTAGATTAAGTCAAATAAATTACAATTCAATTCAAATCTTGATGAGTTTGACCACATCTTTCAAATGGCCTGTGATTAGCACAAAGTGCTAGAATCATGTGCAGCTTTGAAGCTGCTAGGGGGAAGCACAAAAGGATGTGTACCATTTCCACAGTAAATCAACATTCACATAATGAAGTTAGATCAGAACTGTGTACAAGGTCTTAAATGGTGAAAACAAGTTTTGCACACTCATAATAGTTGCTTCAATTTGCAGGCTATTCATCACATCCTTTCAAGCTAAGACTAATCATGTTATACAGTTGTCCATCTCTTATTAATTCAGTATTTGCAGATGCAACAAGCTTATCCCATTCTCTTCAATTCATTCATACACTTTCCTTTCCAGGTAGCTGCACTTGTAACAGATATAATAATTTTTTATAATAATATCAATGATCACAATAATAAACAAAGAAAGAACTAGAGACATAATGCGCAAGAAATGTGAACCACTTAACAAAGCATTTTTAAAACCTAAACAAATGTAATTTGCCTAAAAGTGGTACTAGGTTCTAAAGTTAACCAGATAAAAATATAATACAATAAGTACAAACTTCCTTTGGCTGTTTAGCGAGCAATTAAAAGAGCACGCAAGCCAATTATTAAAAGAAGCAAAGAAACTACAGACCAATACATAGCTTCCCATTGAGCAGTGCCACAGTGGCTGGAATCGCTCCATTCTGTCGAACAATATCTTCCACCATCACAGCAGTTCTAAGAGTTAGTAAAAACAAACAAAGTAAAACTGAAATAGAAACTGCTCTACACAATCTATTCTCATGTAACCTTTAATTCTTTAATGATGATTTGCATCCATTTTTCAGTCACTTAGAACACAACACTCGTCGTTACAGGATCAAAGACACAAAATTACCATTGAACTCAGTGCATCAAGTTCTTCATTGCTCAGATGAACAGTTTAATTCTAATGCACTAACATGAAAACTACGGTCTTGGCACTAGCTTCTTGAAGCCAAAACCAAGATTTTTTTAGCACACACACACTTGCAGTGTCAGTCCAAAGCTAAACAAAGTTCGGTAAACTGCAACAATACTTACGTTTTGATAGCAGAAACAATAAAATCAAATTATGTAGAATATTAATGAGTTCTAATGAGAAAAAGTTTAATTCATAAATTAATAAAGAAAGTCCATCAATAAAACTTACTGTAGATTCTGAGGGTAAGGCATTCCATGAGCAATAATCGTACTCTCAAGAGCGACCACAGGACGACCATTCTGAATGGCATCTGACACCTCAGGCAAGATGGAAAGAAATCCTGTCACAAATAGATGTCTCATATTAATGCGACTTTGACCTTTCAGAAACACATTTTGAAAAAGTTCCTACTGTGCGTTGATGAATACCAATTAATGATGAAGACCTAAGAATTGATATTCGAAATTTCAAGCATTGGCATGATGGCGCACTGATAAAACAAAAAGCTATTCCATCGCAATTGTTAACTGCAATTAATCACTTTGTGTACTACTATGAATGCATAATTGTCTGTTTGATATTTTGGGATCAATAAACAAGTTGAAGTTGATAGAGACAGCTTTTCCCACGGCTTCAGTTCCAATGCATCAAGTGAGATTGATAAATCATTGTCAAGCAGCGTAATTCCTATGAAAATGTTGTTGATGTGTTAGTGTTGTATAAAGTTGCACTTTGACAAAAAGGCCCTTCAAACACCCTGACCACACTTTTCTTTGGTCTTACATTACATGGCTCATATGTTGCATGGCTACATTGCTAGATATAATGTAAAGTAATATTAACAGCAGTTTCTAAGGCTGAATTTCTTCACAGAAAAGTTCAACCAAAAAATATATAGCCAAGCATCATGATCTGAATATTCAATAATGTTCAAAATATAAAGAAATTCCTTGCAAAAATAAGTTACCTCTCTGAAAACACAGGCCATGACTGGTACAAAATTGCGGTTTTCTCTCTCTTGCAGTAATTCTTGGAGTCAGCTTCCTAAAGCATTTACTAAGCATGTCGGCTGCAGGTCGTAACAAAAAGCCAACCTATGAAACAAATGACTTAAACAGATGTCATACAGTTCTGAATAAAAAATAATGAATCACACAAAATGCAGTGCAGCACTAAAGCATGAAAGTACGAGTGTAGATCTACATAATTATGCATATAATAACATTGGTATACCAGACCTGTGGGTTAAAGTATTATACTATGATAAGCATTACACGAAATTAATATCAACTTGAAATAATTGAATTGCCTATAAATGAACCTATCCTTTCAGAATACCGGTACCTGAATTACAACGAAATCAACGTTATGGCAGATCTGCACACAATTATTTCTTAAAATTATTAGATCAAGCTTTCTCAACTTTATTTGAATATTTTACGGTAATCCTGCAGTTTAGGTACTTTTATTATTTTGCACTGTTATACGGGATATTTATCAGCAACAGTTTGAAGGAAGACATTGACCACCCTCCCCATCCCTCCCCCACCTCCAACCCTCAAACCCTCCACCCCCACCTTCCCCACCCCCACCCATCCACCCAAACCCCTCGACCTCCAAACATTTTAGTTAGGTGCTTTTATTGGGGTGGATGGGTGGAGGTGTGGAGGAGCGTGGTTGGGTGGGTGGGGGTGAAGAGGTGGGTGGAAAGAAATGGGGAGGGTGGAAGGGGTGGGATGTGTAGAGAGGTGGGGGTTGGGCTGGAGGGGGGGTGGAGGATGGAGGGGTGGTGGATTGGGGGGGTGGGAAGAAGTGGATGGGTGGGGGTGGGGGTTGGGCTCCCACCCCCATCCCTCCCCAACCTCATCCCTCCCCAACCCCACCCAATCCCCCACCCCTCCATCCTCCACACCCCTCCAGCCCAACCCCCACACCACCTCTCCACACATCCCACCCCTTCCACCCTCCCCACTCCTCCCCACCCACCTCTCCACCCCCACCCACCCCAATAAAAGCACCTAACTAAAATGTTTGGGGGTCGAGGGGTTTGGGTGGATGGGTGGGGGTGGTGAGGGGTGGGGGTGGAGGGGTTGAGGGGTGGAAGTGGGGGAGGGATGGGGGAGGGATGGGGGGAGGGTGGTCAATGTCTTCCTTCAAACTATTGCTGATAAATATCCCGCATAACAGTGCAAAATAATAAAAGTACCTAAACTGCAGGATTACCTATTTTACTATGTCAACAACCTTCAAAAAAATTATCCAGTGCGTAACGCGATCTACTGGGATTAGCACGTAACTGTAAAGCATCGACCGACCACCTACACGCATTTAAAACAAAAAATTAAATTCCAATAATGAGACCAGCTGCAGTATTATATGGATGCACGGTGCAGGGTCTACAATCTTTGCTCAAAGTTTCAGCAGCATGACGCGCCATTTTTAAAGTTTTAAAATGTGAGTGAATGTGTATGGATTAAATACACCCAGTTCAACGCTGCCTTCTGTTATTAATAGACGGAATCAGATAATAATTACCAAAACCACCATCCACTACCGAAAACACCGCCCCATGCTCTCTCACGATAAATAAGCTATAGACGGGATAAACGGAAGTTAGGGTCAGCCAGGCCTGATGTAGACCTTGACCTGAAAATTAATCTATTTTGGAATGACATCCAAGAGCTTAAACCAGCTGTAGGCCTACATTGACTCTTTCAAATATCAAAGTTATACTGTGGTTCTATTAATTTACACTGCACAAAGTGGGTAAAAATTCGGACTAATTTCACAGGCAGTTCCCAGAAAGATTATTTGAATCAGCTGTTCATCCATCTCTAAAATGAGATGAGTTTGAGATCTCATCAGTGGATGAGATTGTTCATGAAATTGATACAAAGATTCTGGCTCACGCTTTGCCTTTACTTTCAGATGGCGCTTTATAAGTCTGAAGATTACAAATCGCGGTTTTTGAGCGCTGTCAAATCATTTATTTTACTCTTTCTTACTCGAGGTATTTTACTGGAACGGCGTAATTTATTTTACTTATTTATATTCACGTGAATGGCCATTTCAGTTATATCAATACCAAAGATATTAGAGTCGTAGACTCTAATATCTTTGTCAATACTACTGTTAATAGAGATAATCTAATTCTAATCCGTCAGATTACGCAAAGATTTTAACAGTTAAAATCTTTGGTCGAGTCTGTTGAGGATTTTAACAAATAATGAACTTCGAGCGGCGACTAGCAGGTGACCAGCGTAGACAAGCAGATGTAAACTTCCGTCGAAAATGGCGTCAGTTTTCATAAGAAAAGTTCATGTATCAAAGTTCATGAAAGTCGTTAAGCAGGTTTATGCAGACATGTCACATCATTCAAGTAAGTTAGAACAAAATGCGCACTCCTGTTTTTATAAATAACACAGCGGTGTTAAGTGTGTGCCAGTGGCGTCATTCCATCATGCATGTGGGGCGCTGTGGTGTAGTGGTGTCGTTGCCTTGGAGCCGCAAGGTTTGAGGTTCGAATCCACCACCTTGCCGCATAAGGACCTTGGGCAAGTCCTTCACTCACAATTGCTCAGCGCTTCGGCGTGAAACTCCGATGCAGGGTCCGCTTTGCATTCGGGAGCTCCTCTGAGCAGAGAGAGAGCTTAAAGGGGCGCTATAACAAGTGCACATACAAACAAACAAATCATTCAGTTCAAGTACTTCAAGAAACTGACCGAGAAGCGCTTCCAGTTCAATAATATTTGTATAAGTATATAATACTAGCAGGGGTACCCGGCGTTTCCCGGGAAATTTAAGATTCTCCCCGCTCCCTGCCAAATCCTTACTTTCCCAAATCAATAGACTTCTGGCTATTATATCCAGTGAGTCTCTCAATGTGTGTCTTATCCATTTCCTTTGCCTCATTCTTATTGTAGCCATTACAGATCTTTCTTCCTCCACCAGTTGCAGTACTTACCTCTTTGTTTCATATAATGTCCATCTGATTTTCCATCTTTTGCATATCTACGTTTCAAAAGCCTTTGGACAGTTTTTCAGACATCCTCCTTTGTTATGGTTAAACTCTCGGATCCTTATAGTGTTATGCTCCATATCAGTGCTTTGACCATTCTTTTTTGAGATTTCTATTCAATCCTTCTCTCAGTAGCTCCCTCCTCTTTATGAAAGCATCTTCTCCATCACTATTCCTTTTATTTTCTATATCTATTTAATTGATTAGCAAATTTCAGTGGTTGGCTTCCATATCTGACCCACAATGTTGTAAAATATTTTTACGTCACATGCATAAACATTAACGGTGTAAAGAGGGAGTAATTTAATGTAATTTAATTGGTAAAGTACAATGAGTACATGTAATGCATTTTGCAGTTAAAACCGTTCTGTGCCGCAGTTTTTGCTAAATTGGACTGAAGATATTAGAATCTTAGAAGAGTGCCATTGATCACACTACTGTTGTCTTGCTGATATGGGTCCTAGAACCTTTGGTCAGATATTTTTTGGTGGTATTATACTTTGGGATTGGATTTGGTGGACCGTGCGTTACATGAGTCATGATTTTTATCCAACTTGAACGACATTCTCTTCGTTTCTTTTATTAAGGCAACTTAGTTGAGACAGAAACGATTGGTCGCGTGTTTCTGATTGGCATCAATCGACCAGACAAACGCAATGCAGTCAACCAAGCAACAGCCGCAGAACTTTATGAGGCGATAGAAACATTCGAGAAGACTGATGACCTTCATGCAGCTGTTCTGTATGGAAAAGGTTTGTAAAGGTTTTTTTATATATTGTATTCATAACCTACAGATTTCTTCAACTTTTAAAGTGCTCAGTGTCTTGCATCTCTTCGATGTGATGTTCCTTTCAGTTCAAACCAGTAATGCACGCATGCGTCTCTCGGTATATTTGTTTAAACATTTCATGTATATTACATTTACGATAATTAACTTGCAGTTTTTGATTAGCTTTGTCGACTTAATATGATCCAATAGAATATCAGTTTGAGAATGACATATTACTTGCTTTTTTCAGGTGGTAATTTCTGCGCTGGCTATGACTTAAGTGAGCTTGCTACTGCTGCTGCTGCATCTGAAGGCAGTCTGCCAGATGCAGATGCTCTTCCTAAAGGCAGAGGTCCAATGGTAGGTTGAATGAAATCAGATATTTCAATTGAAACTCTTACCAAACTCAATAGAATATTTATGGAACCTCAAAAACCCATCAGCTGTACCTGGGATGAATTCTGGTATTGGGCCCTTACACACCGCTGCCAGCCTACTTTACACAAGTTAATGCTTATTTGCTGCTGTCTTATCCAAGTGACAATTGTTATGTACCCATGCGTCTGACACTTTCATGCTTTAGATAATGTCTGGAAACAGCAGATATGCATGTGTCCATAAACAGTGTCTTGTGTAACCACACAAAGAGTTGTGCACTTCATGCACTGGTGTATTTCAGCATGAGCCTCTTGACCTATATTCTGTTAACATTTGGCCGTGGTGACTTTAGCTCCCAACAACCATGTTAGCGAATGTGCACTTTATACATATGGTACATTTTACAGCGTATAAAAAGTGTTAGAGGTATTATTAATATTATTATTAAATAAATTTGTAACATGCACAAGGTCACACCGAAATGTGAATCTGAGGCACACTGAGTCAGCTGCCAGGAGAAGATGCATTTAGACATCCATTTGCTTAAAAAACAAGGAGAAACAGTGTGTTTTGAACTGCTTTTGAAGGAAGGAAATAAATGTAAACTACGATGCGAGAGTGGCAGTGGCGGATTTAGGTTTTATTGCACGGGGGGTCGAGGAGAATTTCAAGAGGGCGCCTGCACTTACAAAGTCAAATATAGTGAATTAATTATAATTCATCCGATTTAGCCGAATACGTAGGCCTAAAACAGAATCAAGAAACTTTTGTAAACTTGTGAACTTGACTACTCACTGCAATTACATAAATTTATCATATTTATGCCTATTATATAAAAATATTTATTAATGTAGGCCTAATTTATTGGACATTGATCCAAGCTTCAAGCAGAAACTTGTTAGTTTAGGCCTATATATATAGCTTTCTGCGTGATTTCATTGAAGCAAAACGATTTAGGCCCAGTATAGTTGATTCAAAGTCGATGTTCTCAGCAGGACCACGTTCAATTGAAGTTAATGCCAAACCAGATAGACGTTCGTTTGTCATTGTCAATCGCAAATAACGTTTGATAATTTTTAACTTACTTAAACTTCTTTAAGCAGTGGCAGATGTAACAGGAAGAGTCAAGTAAATTTTTGACAAATTAGGGAGACCTGGTGCCATTCGTTTTTCAATCAAGAAAGGTAGCGCCTCTTTAAGTTGTAGTTCACAAGACAGTGATGGACGTATTGACGTAAGCACGTCTTTAAATGTATCATAAATTATTAAACGATATAGGTCTACACAAACCGGCAAAGGACCATAGAAATAAATAAAAATTAGTAATGGCTGCCAGATAAATAAATAAAAATAAGTAATTCTTCATGAGTGTTAAATTCATGGTGTGATTGCGTAAAGTCATCAAAAATCAGAATAATTATAATAATCTGGCAAACGTATGAGAATTTACTTTTCACGAAGGACATTTTAGGTTTAAGTATACGGTACGGTCCGAGGGGGGCGCCATTTTTTGCCCAAGGGGGGACGGGGGGGCGAACAGACCCCCCGGGCCCGTACTAAATCCGCCACTGGAGAGTGGAAGTAGATTCCATACCTTGGTTGCTGAGGTATGGAATGCGTATGAGCCCAAATCTGTTTTGCATCATGGTTCAGGTAAAAGATTTGTACTTGATGATCACAGGCAATGAGGAGGAATGTAATGAGTTAGTAATGAGAGAAGGTAGGAAGGTGTATTTGTGCTGAGGAATTTGTAGGTCAAATAGGCCAATTGAAATTTCATCCTGAACTGAACAGGAAGCCAATGCAGCCGATGGAGTGGATTGAGGATCTTGTTTGTAGTGAGATGTGCAACTCAACCCAAGCTAAGGAGTTTTGGATGCGTTGCAGCCTATTGAGCTCAATGTCTGAAGGACTCTCATAAGCCGAATTGGCATACTGGGTAATCATACTAATCAAGGCTAGAGGAGACAAGAGAACAAGCTATTGCAAGCCATTCATGAGCTTAAAATTGAGTGATATTTGGATGAATTTAGTTTGTGTGTAAAATCAAGTAATTATAACACATATCTTGTCATAATTAATTACTAGATTTACGAAGCCATAGTTTCTGTGTTGTGTCTAATGGTAGTCTTTATGTGCAGGGTCCTTCTAGAATGATGTTCAGTAAGCCGATAATCGCTGCAGTGTCTGGTTATGCTGTTGCGGGGGGACTTGAGCTCGCATGCATGTGCGATATGCGAGTCATGGAGCAGTCGGCCATTATGGGTGTCTTCTGTCGTCGATTTGGTGAGTGTTGGTTGAAGTTAACGTGATGCTATTCTACAAATTCTTAGCAGGAAATCTCATCTATCTAAAATAAAAGTCTATAAGTTTCTTTACATTATCCGAGATATCAATCGACAGTAGCTGATTGAAAATGAAATGATAAAGAAATCGTAATCGTTGGAGATCACAGGTACCAATATTTACATGGCCGTAATGGAAATCATTTAAGCTCAACTTGAATTAGTTATACTATTGATCTATATAGTAGGTGTTAATAGTTAATGTTACAGATGACATTTTGCATTTTACAATGTGGAAAATCAGTTAAATTATAATCTCCTTGTCCATCTTTGCTCTCACCCATCCTGCGTCAAGTCGCATGTATTGCATTTTGATGTCATTTGGCTTATTGCAATTCGATGACATATATACCTGCACTGTTTTGTTGATGAAGAGAACAAACCAAGAACACAAATATGCCTGATGGTGCTTTATAAGTCATCATTATTAGATTTTAGCCACAGCTACTATACAGTTATACACTGATGGTAAATAAAAGTCATGCACTTGATATCTGTGAATATGTTTGTGCTTGACAGGTGTTCCATTGATTGATGGTGGAACCGTACGGCTGCCGCAGCTGATTGGTCTATCGAGGGCTATGGACATAATACTTACCGGTCGACCAGTTACTGCAGATGAAGCATTGCAAATGGGTCTTGCAAACAGAGTTGTGCCTGTTGGAGCTGGTAGTTATACTTTTTAACCTTCAAGTATTCAAGTATTTACCTTCCATAAGGAATCCATAGACTTTAGTTAAACTGTGTTCTGCTTGATCTGGTGCAGTTTATGGATATTTAGAAATGGTAGGCTATTGTTTAATTTTCCTACATCTATATCTTGCTGATACCTGATAATTAATCAATGCCTTAAAGTAATTTCATGTTTCGACTAGCTTTAAGTTCTTACGCAATCATGGATTAGATCAGGAAAACCTGAATGTATGCATCCCGTATCACAATGCGAGCGCTCAACCAATCAGCAGTGATGTTATAATCTGTTTGCAGGGATGAAGCCCTGATGAAAAGAATTGAGAATAGGCTGAAAGTTCAGATAGAAGATTGTAAATCGGTTGGCACGAGCATTTAAAAAGTGCATTTAGTTCCTGTAATGAGTGCAAAAATAACTTAATGCCAGATTATTATTGTACTGTTTTAGCGTTGGGTGAAGCGACAAAGATTGCGCAGACGTTGAGCAATTTTCCACAGGATTGCATGAGACGAGACCGACAGTCTGCGTACTATTCGTGCTTTAATGCAACGTCTCTTGATGATGCGTTTAAATTTGAATATGACAACGGCATATCTGTGATCAAGGCAGAGTCGGTAAAAGGTAATTTTAATTTATTTGAATCTCGTTACCTACAATTATGATTATTTGGAAAGTGCAGTATAAATGTCAATATTGTTTTGTTTTAGGCAAATGATTGTAGCTTGTCTGTAACATATTTAATCTGACTGTTCTATATAAATGGGGTTGGGTTGGGGGTGCTCCTAAGTAGATGGTCTGGAATGAGCACTACATTTAATTTAATTTGTATGAAATGAATGAATGAATAACACAAGAATTTTGGTTCCTGTTTCTAGAGAATCTTTGTGATTATAATTTTTTTGCATAGCTTTAATAAATTTTATAACTTAACTAAATGTTTCTGTTGTAGGTGCACAGAGATTTGTGTCTGGTGAAGGCCACAAAGGCAACTTTAATCTTGGTTCTTCGTCAAAACTCTAAATATTATGATTGTTCAGAACTACAGTGCAGATCGGATAAGACGAAGGACGGAGGGGGGGGGGTCACCTGGTCCCGTCAGCTCGAGAAGCTCTGGCGAAAGTTACGATGTATCCTCTCCAGTGTTTCCTCTCTCTTGTCGCCTCTCTTAGCGCCTGCAAGCTCATACCACACCACGAATGTGAAGCTTGATACTACCTCTATTGCTTCCCCGATATAGGGGGGGGGACCTGCGGAAATATATTTCGTATTAATCAAATGTTGTAGTAACCATTAGGAAATAATAAACATGGTTTTCAAAGAAAGAGCATGTGATTTTATAATAACAACCAATATTTTCGTCTTATCTGTCTAGATTGCAAGAGAATAATTTAATGTTAAAGTGCATTGATGTTGAAACGGATCTACATGTAGCTTTCATTTCGAACTAAGCGATATATATATATATATATTTCATGCTATCTGTTTTCATCTGAAGTGATGTGCACTGGACGATGTATTCGAAATTTATGCGAATGGTGTTAATTTGAACAAGTTACTTAAATTATTCATGATTGTGAGCTGATCAAAGCTGATCAAAGCTGTCTTATTGGACATTTGAAATGGTTTATTTATTGCATGCAAAGAATAGCAGGTACATATACTGTGCAGTTGAATTAAGAATTCCAACAGTTACTAAGTTCTCTTCAATCGGACAAGGTGGTCTAGCTGCTCCAAGATGTTAACACGTTGACCGCCAGGTACGAGTTAACTCGTACTTCAGCCAGTCATTTAACATGGCGTGTAGGCGGTCAATGTGTTAATGGTATGGAGCAGACCTTCTGACCGGACCGGTTGAAGCTGGGAAGCACGATGAGAGACAGACTCAGACAGAGAGTGGCGTCGGACACCTACGGGTTGTTAACCCACGGATGATGATGATGATGACAGTTACTAATGTGTGGCAATGACCCTCCCTCCCTCTTCTCTTGCACATCTAGTTTATGCTGGATTACAGGACACTCTTTTTGCCATAGTTATGCAATGATATTAAATTTGTAGATAAACCTTAAAAAAACAAAGACTCACATTTTTTTGGTTTTATTCATAGATCAGTCGTCTAACATTTTTTTTTATACTTCTAAGCATGAAATTGATTGCAGCGACCAACATAACCTCAAATTCGTGCAAGTTGCTGAAGTACACATATTAACACTTTGTTTCTGTTTCTCAGAAAACCAAACCAATTCAAAATACACATGTAGCTTTTCCGCTTAAACTTGTGATTAATTTTTTATGGCCAGGGCCCAGGAGCAACCCTTAGAACAAGGATTTCAAATTACATTATGCCTTAAACATGTTAGAAAATCTGGTATAGAAGAATTTTGTTCCAGGCAATATGAAACAAGTTATTAGGCTATCAATAAACTAATCTTTGTTTAGGTTACAAGTTCCATGTCATGAATTCGAATGCAACTAAACCCACATAATATAATGGTACTTGATATCGCAATAAATAATTTCGAACATTTTTGCATGCAGCAACAACTACAACATCTTGAAATTTTATTAACATTAATGATCATTAGTACATGTAGAATAATGAAGAAATTGAAGAAAATCAGAAACTTACACGTAAAAAAATTAATTACAAATCCATGGAAGACTGCAGTGTAGATAATATCCACAAACATTCTGGTTCATTCCCAACTGTTGAAACACTGCAAATTAAATAATATAATAAATATATATTAAACAAAATATGGGAACGAAATTACAGTAATTTTGAACACACCGGTTATAATGCACCAAAAACCAGATGAGCAAACGTTGTGAATAATGTTTGATTAAATGGTCATGTAATTAACCAAAGCAATTATAACGAGTTTAAATGCCAAAGCAATTATTATAACAAGTAAATGCATCAGGAAAAAAGTATGCAATGCAGCACAAGGAATGTGAAACCCTAGCTTAGTTCAAGGAAATATGGTTAACAAAATGACCTCAATTGTATTTAAAATGTGTGTATTGATGCAAGTTATCAATTACATGAAATTTATAATAGTGGTTACATTTTTAAATTGCCTCATATTTAAAGTCAACCATAGGGTAGGTTTAAGTACTGTTGCCAGTATGTTAAAGACTTGTTCTAATTCCCAGGACAATCATTACATGACCACTGATATATAATGGCAACAAATAATTAAAATGCATCCAATAATAGTTATACAGTTTCAAAATATCAGTATAATACTGTACAATTATCCCATTTTTATGTGTCGTTAATAAATGCAGATTGAACTTTTACGCAAAGGTGAAACAGCAGATCTTTTTCTCTCCATTCCAAATAAACCGTCTCAAACACAGTCAAAAACAATAGGTGTATAAACAATAATAGAACTGTGTTGTATAACAATACTGATTAGCAGCAAATCTTGTATCAGGAGCAAGTGTGGAGCAAAAGTCAAATGCTCTAAAGTCTAGCAACAGAATTTTCCATTTTCAGCAGTCTGTAAAGTGTTGCACTTTTTCATACGTGCACCCTGAGCTACTACATCCACGTTCCCACAAACTGAAACAAGTCAATAAGTTAAGTAACTGCAAACAAAGTTGCACCAATAATATCTGCAAGGACAGTTACATCTCAGAAATGTTTTACATTAATAGATGTGGATCCAGAAGGTCCTTCCGTCAAAGTCTAGGGAATAAAGGCCATCGCATGCGTACATCCCTTCATTCCCTCCAATACCCTGTTTTGTATTAAACATTGGTCAACTGGTTTGAGATGCTACCACTTAATCTCAATGCTTTATGAGAAGTTGTCGAGCAAAACCTATTGTGAAGAAAACAGGAGTTATGAGGATCTTTTTAAACATTTTGAAACTGATCTGGTTATGGCTTTGTTTTGATGCGACATCAGTTAATGCCTTTTGCATTAATTAGTCTTTAGACACTAGGGCAATGGAAGTTATCAATTACAGATTCATGAAATGCAAATGAAAAATTCTCATGAGATCGAAGTAGAAATCAAGCCGCTGCAAGTGACACTGTACTTCTGATTAAACAAAATGTAAAGATACAGGATGTGCACACAGCAAGAAGTAAGACAAGATGTTATTAGCATGCTCGACTACCAAGTATACTCGTCTATTTGCTTGCTATTCAAAAGATTCAATACAAAGCTGGACTATATACAACAAATGCTGCCATGCAGTCCAAGTGTAATGTCTAGGAGGACCCAGTTTTACAATCATGGAAATCATAAGAACTTGACAAACTCCTAAACTAATATTTACCGTACACTAAATTTATTTCAGTGCACTTTCTATAAATTCCCCAATTGCTTACTGTCTAGAGACGTTCAATGTTTCCAGACTTGAAGCTTCCAGATTAAATAAGTAGCTTATAACTGGTGCAAAACAAAAGGATATTGCAACCAATGTATTAAAAACGTTGCAGCAGTGTATACAGCGCCTTCCAACTAACCATAGATATAAGATTTGAAACCTACACATCATCAGTACACACTAATTTGTTACCACACATAACAAAGTTGAACATTCTTTAAGTCATTTTGATTATCAACAATGAGCATCAAACTTAAATGCAAGTCTAATCAAAGAAAAATAGAACAGAATTTTAACATCTAATAAACACTATAATTACGCAAACGAATAAACAGTGACTATCCATTACTTAAATATCAATTAGCATCATACAGAGCATAAAATTAATGTTGACATAGCGAAATTGTAGATTTTCAAAATGCAAGTGTATCCAGCATGCAGGATGCACTCTCTACCAGCATTTGCATGAACAAAATTCACGCAAATTATACGTTTATATAGTGCCTCTTGCAGAATGACTATTCAGAGGCACAAATGCTAGTAGATTGAAGAGATCAGATCGATGTTATCTAATGACTTGAGAAAGTTACATGTTTCAAGTATGAGTGCCATTGACTAGCTAACTTCTGTAGTTTGGACTATAGTTGCCAGCAACTATGATGGATGGATACATTGGATAGTCCAAACAACAGATGACATCCCCATAGAGAATGGACAGACGATATATATATATATAGCTGAATGGTGTGGAACATCACTCCAGGAGCTGAGCCATATCGCTTTGGACAGACAACAGTGGAAGAACTTAGTGAAAATGATGCTGGACAACTACGGGCGATGAACCCATGGTTTATGATGATGATGATGATGATGATGATGATGTGAATGGCTGCCACTATCTGTGTGGAACAGAGCTCAAGTTCTACAAGGTCTACAGAGAGCTTGACGGACCAGCCACAAAATCCTAAGTAGCCTTCAAGCCAAGCTGTCAACAGCTCAAAAATCCTATAGCTATTCATGAGTGCACTTAAGTGATACTGAATGTGCACTAATTGTGTAGACTGTTGAAGCAAGATATAACAGCAAAATAAAAATAACAAAAGGATAACAGTTATGAGACTGAATAATAGATTCTGTACATTGAATTGAAGTGACTGTTAAATAGCCAGTTTCTCGGTTAACAAAGTGAAAGTTTGCAGCATTGAAATAATCTCAAATATCTACTACGAAACAAGTAGTAGAAGATGAAATATTTTCAAAGCACATAGTATGGTAGTTACTATTTATCATCATCAAACTTAGTTGCAAAGATGAGATGCAGTAAAATTAGATTAGATTCTGGAAGTCTTATTACCAACAAATGAATGAAGATCTAATACATCCGAGTTCCACTAGCACATTCTTGCAGAATAATAACAGATGAGCTAATATCAATTTTACAGCAGAAAAATGCAAGAATATACTTAGGCCTAAAAAAAAATGTTGTGTTTCCGGTAACAGAGCTAAAAAAAATTGGGTAGGTAGGTCGGAAAATATTTTTATTTTGTAAAATATTTTTATGCAGTGACTATCCGAGAAAGTATACCCCACTAGTCTTTTTTGCACGCTGAAACATAGTACGTGTTCTAAGCAAGTATAAACTGCCTATTTCCCGACTGTCTGCACCTAAAACTGCTCCAGAAACAGTCCTATTAATTTCATTTTGTTGACATCTCTTATGTTATGTCAATACAAATGTTAAAAAAATATTTTTTTTTTTTAAATTTAAATTTTTTTTGGGAACAAATTTTTTTTTTGAAAAAAAAATTTTTTTTAATAAAATTTTTTTACAAAAATATTTGGGTCGCGGCCGTAAAAATGGGTCGGTCGCGTTACCGGAAACACAACAATTTTTTTTTACGCCTTATGGTAGGCAACCAAGTCAATACCAACAGACAATTTCAATTAGTGCAAAATTATGATCGTGTACCATAACACACATAATACAAATTATTACAGTCTTTGCATTCAGAGTTTATTTTTATAATAAACCAGACATTAATAGATGATTTGTAAGTTAGGCAATTCAACCCTACAAGAAAGAAAGAATCCAAAGAAAGAACCTAATTTGCAGAATTATTTACTTCGCCATTGCTAACATACCAAAAGAAAACCTAATCACTATACAGAAACACTGAGCAGTCAAATTTTCTCTGTATCTGAGCGAACTGCAAAATGATCCAAAACATTGGACTAAACTTAAAAAACAAACGTTTAACAAACAAATATTCTTGAACTACTTGAATACACTTGAACCTGACTGAATCAAGACTTGTTAAATATCATAATAAAATCAAGAAATATCAAATATATTATAATGCAGTCGATATTATTACCCATAAATTTTAGTTACAAAAACACCAATAATAGCAAATGAAGGAATTTAAGGTATTGTATGTGACAACTTATAAAGCACTTCTTGCAGCAGTAGCCTTTCAGAAGTGCTCCCAATGCGTGCAACCCCGAGAGAAAAGGTAGGTTTCAAGACGAGAGAAAGATGATGAAAGACTGCCAGAGAGGATGGCAGAGCGAACGAGTGGAGGAAGTCCCTTCCATAGGGAGGGACCAATGCAAGCAAATGATAAAAGGTAGAGCCCTTATTTATGACAAGAAATAAGTTTTACCAATCTACATGCAAGTAGTTTTTGGCACAGAATGTTGTATCAAAGCAGAAAAAGATTTTCATCAGAAAGGTCATTCATGTAATCCAATTACGAGAAGAAACATTTCAAAAATTTCTATGAGGTTTATATCGAAAAGCAATTTCTATAACCCAATTTCTAAAACCCAATTCACGTCAGGCTGTTGCTTAGAACAGAGCGCATGTATTACAAGCACAGTAAAATGAAAGGGAAGCGAAAAACACTAGAGGGACAGAACTCAACTCTTCTGAACACCTCTCTTAACTTTATACCCGCATAGTTGTTCAAGAAATACTTTTATTTTAAACTATTTTTCCCTGAAGAAGCCATAAGATAATAATTAACAGTAAGAATTAATATCTCAACAGTCATATTTTTGAACACTTCTAATAAGACTATATAACCGTCAAACAATTTCAAGCAAAACGCTTTAAATAACGATATAACAAAGTGCTACAGTTGGCCGGCCACCTAATCAAACAATTAATATCGAAGTGCAGGACAAACCTCTTGCAGCACGTGTGATATGTGCAAGTAGCCAGACAAGCATGAACATAACAAATGTGAACACTTCTTCAGAAATCTTTGAATGTTGCCAAACTACAAGGTCGATTCACCTAACTCCGGTGACTGTGGTGAATTAACAGCAGCTGCAGCAGCAGCAGGAGCAGCAGCAGCAGCAGCTGGGCCAGCAATGGAAGCAGTCGCTGTTGACGACTGTCGAGAATGATGGCGCAGTTCACCCGCTTTGTCTTCCACGATCACTACACTGGCACTTTTTCTCCGCAATTCCTGGATATATAACGCACATTCGCACATACAATCATACTTGTAGAAAAGGTAATTTAAATACGAAAGATGAAGGTTAACGCACACAGTTGACAGAAGTAAGGTGCAAGGGTTTCACGGATCTTACAACAGAAGCTTAAACATGACCATGCGTCATAGTTGTAAAAAACGTTTTTTCCCGTTTTTTATTCTCTCCCAAAAAACGTCGTTTTTTTCGTTTTTTATTTTTCCCATCGTTTTTTATCGTTTTTATTATTTCTTTATCTTTATTTATTCATCTACTTTCTGTTATTATTTCACTTAATTTTAATTTTTTCTGATATTCCTTATGTTTTCCGCCAACTCTCAAGGATTCAACTAACTAAAGTCATTATTTCATCGTTTGACATCATCATTTAAGAGATAGCCTGCGTGTAGTAGGTTCCTAATCAAGGTTTTCAAGGGTAAAATGCGGTTTTAGATGTAGCAAAGTCAAATTATTTTCCGTTTCCGTTTTTTATCGTTTTTTTGTCGTTTTTTATTTTTTTGAAAAAAACGTCGTTTTTTACCGGTTTTTATTTTATTTTCAGCGTTTTTTACATCTATGCCATGCGTCGATCGAAGAGCAAACCACTTTCCGACAATACATAAATCACACAGGAACCACCAGCACTTTAAAGAACAAAGAAAGATGTTCTGGTGGAAATCCTCATCACTTACATACCTCATCACCATTGTTTAGTTACCCATATGAAACAAGGTACACTGTACAATAAAGGTAGTGTTGCTATTCCAATCAAGCTATTTCAGTATTACCAAGTCACAGCGTAACAGTAACAAACCAGTCTTCTTGACCATGCGAAGAATATGTCATCTTCGAATATATGTTAAATTCACCAATCACATAACTGTTGATTTTTTTACCACACCCACAGTCCCACACACAACACCCTTGTTGTTTGCCTAGGTCGTGGTATGGCGCTGTATAAATCATCTTCATACTATTATGAAAGACAAAAAATACAAAAGTGGATGACACTCAAGGCCATTCCCTACGTTAATAAATTATCAAAGTTAAGAATCCATCCTATCGAAGGCATCATGGAAAAGGGAATGGTACCTGATCATTGTCTGCTGCACCAGATTTGACCTGTTGTCTCCACAGCAAGATCCAGATAGACACGTAAAAGCAGGCAGCCAAAATCTTTAGTAAAAATGAGATTCCTGAAAACACACAAATGTATTCTTCCACTCTTTTAACAATGTTACCATGGTTACATAATTGAATCATCATGGTGCAGTTCGAGAAGAATGTCAAACCTAAAATATAACGCTTGGCTCAACTAGTCAACTTAGATGAAGATTTCCAGCCAGAAACAACTCATATGTTGTTTCATGACATGCTCAATCACAATCAACACAGAACAGGTGAAATTAAAGAACCTGAATCACTGATCGTTTGCTGGTAAATCTGCCACCATTGTTACAACCACCTCAGTTAATTTCTTTTGATTTATACAGTAGTGTATCACACACAGATCATCTGGCAGGGGAAGGTGAGAGAGAGAGAGAGAGAGAGAGAGAGAGAGAGAGAGAGAGAGAGAGAGAGAGAGAGAGAGAGAGAGAGAGAGAGAGAGAGAGATTGGAGAATGGGCAGGGCAGGGAAATTGAGGAAAGCAGATGTCAGATGGTAAAGAGAGCAAGAGGAAATAAATGGGACACAACAGATGATAAATATCACTATTATTAATTCCCAGCGAGTGTTTCAGTAAAACCCAAGTTTGGAACGTTACATCATGGACGTATTCACATACCAACATATTTATATCGCAGATGGACAAGATCAAAGACAAGGCAGGTGCCTTGGAAGCCACACTGATCCGTCCACAGTAGACATGTGCTGTCGATCAGGTTGCCGTACATTATTGGCGACGGTATGTACGCTGAAATGAAAAGCAAATAAAACAGCGCACTTGCTACGACATCTGAATTATTACCCTCTTGAAACAATTCAGACATCAACAACATGTCATCACTACATTACATCAACTAAAATGCACCATTAAGAGTTACTTACAGGGTAACATACACATTATTTCAGTACAGGGTAAAAAAATAAACCATTGTCACGATGGTGGGCATGCCTACACATAGTCTCAGAAAAGCATCGACTGCATTTGGCATCAATTTATGGCTAACCAAATTACTGACAGCACTTCATGTTAACACTCTTGAAAAGATACAAACTAATTTCAAGTACTTCAATGTTTTAAATTTCTCAATTTCCTATCAAACCAAAGTTTATAAAAAATAAAATAATAGTTGCGGATTTATGTTAGCCTATTTAGTATTCACTAATAAAGTTGTATTATTTTGCAGAATAAAATTACATTGCACAAATAAGGTTTTTAATTTTAAAATGCAGTGCAAGATGCAAAAAAGTCAAATTATTTTTGTTTTCCTTATTTTTTTCACTTTTCCAAGTTTAATTTTTTTAAGAAAAAAACAACATTTTATTTCGTGTTACCCCACTTTTAACATCTATGGTTATTGTCAGTGAATCGTTTTAACATACCAAAAAGTCTAAGCATGACAAACTGGAGACCAAGAGCCAATGCTTTATCTGTCAGCTGAACTGACCTGAAAACAAAAAAATGCAAAGTTAAAAAAAACAACTAAATTCAACAGTTAGCACAAACCCAATTTATCAACATAAAGATGTGTTACGAATTGCACACTATGAATTGTGGAGTGCGGCGGTGTAGGGGTATGTTCGGTTCCTTGGAGCCAAAAGGTTGCAGGTTCGAATCTACCTCAAGACACTGCGTAGGGACACTGAGCAAGTCCTTCACTCTCAATTGCTCATGCGCTCCAGCGTGAATCTACGATTCAGTGTTCGTGCTGTAGTCGGGAGTGCCTCTGAGTAGATATCTTGAAGAAGTGCATTAACAAGTGCTCATACATACCTATAATGCATCCATCAGTACATCTACTCAGGCACATTACGTAAGGCAGCAGATCAATTCTTAAGACTCTTCTCCAAACAGATTCTTGGTACATCAGAATAATTTGCACTGAAGAACGTAAGTAGCAACACAAAAGAAAAACTGGATAATTATTAAACACTATCATGCAAGACAACAAGCATCAAAGTCTCAATGCAACAAATGACAGAAAAAGTTTTCGAGTGCAGAACGAGATAGTGCACACAACTTCGGACAAGGCCTGTATTTAGGAAAGAGATAAAAAAGTTATAGCATCTGAAGACTGACCTAATCGTGATCATGAGCAGAGGCATCTGTGTTCCTGCAATCATGAACGTCATGACAAAGAGCATCACCATGAATGGAACGAGCGTTTTGCAGAGGTGATTGCAGAGGCCACTCGTCGCCATTGGCATCGCAGTCACGTCCGGAGGTAGGTTCATCTCGTTCAAGATGCACTGGCAGTTCGTGTAGTTCTAACAGCAAAACAATGGCAGACCATGAACACCAAAAGCCATCCAGATATTCGCTTAAACACATTAATGGCAACACTTTAGTCTATGAGACGATGAGTGAAGAAAAAGGTGAAACAGCTCAGGGAATGCTGTCAACACACTTTGCAAGCCGAATATTGAGAGAAGATAATAACTAGAGCACATATTATAAGTTATCAAAGAAATGGAGTTTCATAGAAGACATCAAGAACCAGAAGACGTAACGTAGGTTCAAACTTGAAAAGCTGTTACATGATGTTGAGCTATGGCTTGTAAGTATAAAAAAATGCAAACACAGGTCACAATCCAATGATGAGGTGCACAGATATTACCGTGCTCAGTTTTATCATTAGTCACAAGCTGCAGTTTGCAACGAATGAATTCAAATGACACAATACTGACTGACCTGCAAGTGCATGGGATTAAGTCCTTGGACAGTTCGAGTGCAGCCCGCATGACATGGTGACAAGTAGACGAGACCATTGACACCACACACTGGATGCATGTTATTATTATTACACTGACATCCAACGTTACAAGGTGACGTCAAATTGATGCTAAACGTGTCACCATTGGTCTCGGAACTGAAATTCAAAGCATAAATCCATGCACATGTCATATCCTGTCAATCTGTACGTGAAATCATTTGCATTTCTTTAAAACCGTATTAATAAATCACTATTTAATATCCGCAGTCCGTTTTAACCAAAGTAAATATATAGACTGCCTGAGCAAGTCTTGAGCACCAGGCCATAGGGTTAAATTAATGGATATCCCACAACTGACAACTTTTCTCTCAATGGTTTGCTTGGTTCAGAATTTAAACACGAGATGTGTTCAAATAGTTCAGCAAGCACACATTGCACATATAGTATGAATAAGAATAATAATATTGCAGAAGTTGGTTCAAGTCTAGGCCTAATCATTGTTACAACATGTAAAATATCATCAAAACAACCACAAAAGCCCTGTTTTCCCTGTCTTTCTGTGAGCTTGTCTATCTTTCTGTCTCCTGTTTGTCTGATAGTATGCTCATCTTGCTATTTGTGTGTATGTCTCTGTCTCAGGTGCAAGAGTGTTTCTGTTTGGTTATAAATGGAGATGCTATCAGGAGATATCCTTTGTTTCACAGCAGATGCTGATGACATGCGTATTCTTCACTAGCAGAGAATTAAGATTAACACGTAGCTTCTACTGAGACCATCATGAAACCAGTCGAAAACATTTCCGATACAGTAAATAATTAAAGGCAAGAGCTCTGATTTGACTGAATCGAGCACACTCAAAGCAAATCAAGCACACCATTCTCTGGCTCTTAAAAAATTTATTCCCTGTCTTCGTCAGCAGGGGCGCAACCAGAAAATTTTCCTGGGGGGTGCTCAGATGGTGCGAAGTAGCGAGTGCCAAAGGAACTTGCTTGATTGTGTAATCTTAATGACCGAATGACCCCTACCCCCCCCCCCCACGCACCAAAAAAACTCATCGGATTTGGAAAAATTGCGTGGGTCACCTTTTTAGCCTGGGGGGTGCTCAAGCACCCCCCAGCACCCCCCTAGTTGCGCCACTGTTCGTCAGTGCCAATCTTCATTTTTGTGAAAATTCTCTGTCTCTTTTGCTTTCAGTAGGGTCATTCCATGTCAAATCAACCAGTAAAATGACAACTTGCCATCACACCCCTTTAGATCTTTCTGAAAACTTTTGTGCTTAAACTACATGCAATATGAGGAATAACAGTGAAAATTTGAGCAGAATATCTCAAAATTTGACTGACATATTAATTTTTGAAGTTAATGATCAAAAAACGTAGCACGAGAAAACGACATGATCCGCCAAGCTTGGACTGTTATATCTCGGCCATGAAACGAGCTAGAGGGCTTAAATATTTGTTGTGCAATCAGTTTTTTGTGCTCTTTCCAAATATGTCAGAACCTGGATTGTGCTAATTTTGGTTTTTAATATAGAAATTAGTAAATATAGCCCAGACGCCAATTCTCACTAAAGTTTTATTGAGGACATGCAGATCTTTCATTGGTGCAAAATTCAGGATGGTGTTCAGCTCCGTTTCTGAAAAACTATTTTTTGAAGTCGACCAATATTACTGTGTCACGAGCAAATGGCATGATCCACAATGTTTGGACTGTCATATCTAGACCAATAAATGAAGCAGAGGACTGATATTGTTGTCATGTAATCACTTTATTGTGCTTATTCCATGTATGTAAAAATGTTGGTTGTATTTCTTGTGATTTTTAATTTATAAATTTGTGAAAGATCTGCATGTCCTCAATATATGTGCAAATTTTCATCAATTTCAAAAGATACACATTGTCACTTTTTTCACAAGCTTTAGACCCCATTTTCACGATCGTGACAAGGAAAACGTCCTTGTAAAGCACACTACTGATGAAGCTAATCAGGTACTGACTATATGTCTGATGAGCACCAATGGGTCTCAATATAAAACCAGTGCAAGTATTATTATATCTCATTCCTGCCTAATGATAAGATGCCCAAAACTTTAATGAGAATTGGCGTCTGGGCTATATTTACTAATGTCTATATTAAAAATCAAAAATAGCTCGTTTCATGGCCGAGATATAACAGTCCAAACTTGGCGGATCATGTGGTTTTCTTGTGCTACGTTTTTTTGATCATTAACTTCAAAAATTAATATCTCGGTCAAATTTTGAGATATTCTGCTCAAATTTTCATTGTTATTCCTCATATTGCATGTAGTTTATGTACAAAAATTTTCAGGAAAATCCAAAGGGGTGTGATGTACACCCCTGGTTGATTTGACGTGGAATGACCCAGTAGACAAGCTGAGACATCTAATTGACAACTAGGAATTGGCGCAATGCAGTTGGTGATTTAAAAGCTTCAATGCGTCACAGGTAACGTAAATTATGCTACACAATGAGGTAAGGAGTTAAACATGTTAATTTCATCAAACATGCAACAAGTCTCCATCTCACATCATTGAAAGAGACAGAATGGCATCTTACAAATTGCAATTGACACAGTGCTCACTTCTTTGTAAGGAACTGGACACGAATCCACCTTATAACAACGTGCATCACTGAAATGTAAATTCTGCAAAAAATGCCGGTGGATACACGGGTCTGAAAGTCACTCAGAATGTTGAGTCAATTACAACAAGACAACAAGTTGTTCCAGTTGTACAGTGAGTTAAGAGTTAAACGTATACCTGTTGTGGAATGGAACGGTAACTCCTGCCATCCTGAGATTGTCGCAGCCAAGAAAGAAGAAGAGTCCAAAGCCAGCGAGCGACACAACATTGAACAGCAGCGTCAACTGAATCGCTCCTAAGTTTAATGATCAACGAAACAAACAAAACCATGAGTCAATCACTCATCAATGTATTGCATTGCAATTAGTATTTATATAGTGAACAACAACTGTCACTACAAACAGAAGTTTAAGAGAGTTTCAGCACGGTCACAACAACAGCAATTCAACAAAAGAATGTTGGGAATACACCCAATGGGGACAGGGTGGGGATGGGTACAAAATTAATGGAGATCAAGACAAACCCACATGAATGTAAGGTTGGAGGTGTCATTGTACAGTTTGTGTTTCTGTGTTGACCAGGCCACCACCATCCAATGCAGAAATCCAATCAATAGCTAGTTCGATGAAAATACCGTAATTAAATCAACGACTACAGCCAGTAGAATAAAAAACCTGCTCATCCTAATACAGCCATCAAACATAAGAGACATGATAAGGAGAAGTGAAATACTGCTCCTGTACATCAGATAACAGAACCGGTCACGCACTACAAGTCCAGATCCACTGTGATCTTCAATTAGTCATGGACTGTAAATCTAGCGAGAGAAAGCTTTTTGCACACTGAAGGAGGCCCAGAACTGCGGATGGGAAAGACGTCAAGAAGAGGCACTAAACCACAGACAAGATTGTGCACAAATGCAAAAAGTGACCAGGCTGATCATATATTTTAGAGGAAAAACAAAAGGTCAAGTGCTGCACATCACCATACATCTGAGAAATAGCCAACCGAACTTGCAAGCATCATATTGAGTGCATTAGGTCTTAACCTGGATTCTTCTAATGCATGCACAAGCAGAGTAGCATATCTCTCAAAGGTTCCTAAACAGCACTATAACAATACATATAAAAACACACAAGCATACACAATTTACTCATTAGACACATCACACTAGCCACTTTCTGTCAGTTTCTAAGTGTCTGGCTCTGTTGCCACCTCTCTAAGTGAGTGCATCTATAATTCTGAATCTCTTCAATTTTTTTCTTCTGCTCAACCTTTGCTTAGTCTATCAGATTAAATCAACTCATCCATACAATAGAACGACTCTTTCAATGTAGAAAAAGACGCAGGGCTACCAGCACAATGCAGATCTCATTGTAAACTTAGAAATGAATAAATCCAAGAATAAAAGTCAACTCAGCAAAATGTCTGCAAGGAATTCTTTAAAAAATTCCATCGACAAAATTATACGTTTCCTTACCATAAACAAATGCTAAACAACATTAGCTGCCATTAACTCTGAACTCATGTACAGCGCCATTTCCTTTGGCCTAGGCTGAGCTACAGCACAATATAAATCTCCTCCTCCTTCTTCTTCTTTTTCTTCTTCATCTTATTATTTTTATTTTTTTTACCCGAGGTATCTCAGATCTCGCGGGATTTCAAAAATTTATCCAGAGACATAAAAAATTGGATTCTGGAACGACTAGAAATCGTCAAGATCAGGCAAAGCAAAGGTGCTTGGAAGGCTATGGCGTTGAAACGTGGATTAAAATGGCAATGCGCTGGAAAAGAAATTATTATTACTATTACTATTATTATTAATTACTATTATTAACAAAGTGAGTTGGTATATACAAGTAAATACTGCACAAACAAGTGAACACTATAAACAAGTTGCATAAACTGCATAATTGCACAGGTCTTTTATTCATTATTCCAACACAAGCACTATTAAATATCTGACAACACTAATGGCTAATGCTAATCTTCTTAGATTTGCCAGATGGCCAATTTTCAGAGAAATACATTCATATCACATCACAAAAGCAAAGTAAACATCATAATTTCAAGTTTTAAATGGCCAATGCAAAATATTTACACATCAGCTTAAGAGAAGCCGAACTCCAGATCCCAAAATCACAACTTAGGTCCATATAGCTTGACTGCAGTATGCAACATTATTAGAATCCATAGCACAGTTTTTGGCAAACGTGAATGCAGGTATGATCTCATAGATTTTATTAATTTGCTTCGAACAACAAACCTTTCTGTGTCAGGTTAAGCTGGCGAAGACATTGACCTCCAACAAGAATACCAACCACTGCACCAGGAATTGCTATACCACCTGTTCACAAACGACCAGAACACCACAACTACACAACAACTAATCAAAACTGAAATTAAACAATATTAAGACATTATCAATGCTTTCAATATTGGCTGCCAGCATAATAAGTAATTAGCCTTTAGTTGAATATGAGAAGGTGTACACTGTACATGCGGCACATTGTAGAAAATGGTTACTTACTAATTATAAGCAGACCAGCATTCCCCAAAGTGTGTTCTGTATAGAACCCTAGGGTTCCGTGAGGGAAAGACAAGAGTCTTGTGAGGAAATTGAATAAACTTCCCATATTCCATTATATCGCATGGCAAGGGAATTGTTTAAAGTTGACCTTTGCTTAAAGTTTAGACTTAATTATCTTACGTGAGTCAATTTGTTTAAAATTTGCTTGTATAAAATGGAATTCAGTTATTCCCTACTATGTCATCCGTTATCTCAATATTGGTTTTGTGTCACAGGAGCTATCTATGTATACCAGAATGCTTTATGTAGGCCAAGATTTTCTCAACATATTTTCAGGTCAAAGGGTTCTGTAAAACAAAAAGATGGTGAAGCCTTGAAATATACTAAAACAAAGCCGGCTTGCAAGCCATTAACATACAATCAAAATGAACTAAAAATAAAAATAAATCAGCTCACAAAATTGATTTAAAAATTGATTTAAAAATTGATTGAGATGGCAATAGCTGATATTAAAATGCAGTGGCTTTGAAAATGAGATTCCTGCCTGCTTGAGCAATCAGCTCTCTTCTGCTGAACAGTTCTTCCCACAAATTATCCATTAGTTAGTCTTTTCCTGAGCTGCATTAACATGCGTAGCATCCTTTGAGGTAAAAATCCAGCACAGGCGCATATGCATACATTATTCTTGAGAGGATAATTGCTTGAAATGACGTCCGGGGCTTGAGATATGTATCCACTGTGCTTCAGCGTACTGAGAAGAAAGTACTACCAGCTAATGAACCTAAGAACGTAAATAACATTGTTTGAGAAAGAAAGGTTACTCCACACCAGGGTGTCAAAGGGTCGACCCATGGTCCATTTGTGGTCAGTCGACGATATTGTTCCGGCCTGCGAAGTCTTACCTAACGACTACTGCGATGCTTGTGACTGATAATGAAGATCAAATTTGATATTTTATTAGCTTAGTCTGACCATTTGCTCTTTCGTAAATTTTCTCGGAATGGATTCACCGAGTTCCCATCCCAGAACCTACACCCATTTTTCTTAGGCATCTTCGTAATGCCTGCCCGCCACTTCTTGGAAAACATTTCCACTAACCCACCATTAAACAGGTTTGACACACCTGCTATATTGTCATGACGATTCCATGCAGCTTACCGGTAACCCTAACCAACTGGCAGCTCAATTCTATGCAAAGCTAGACAGCTATCAAAGTAGGTTTTTCATTTTGGACATAGTTAGGCTAAGCTTATTTAGTTTGGCCCACAGATTGATATCATTTTGTTTACATTTTGCTAACTGCCTTACAGTACAACACGGATAATAAAATGTCAATGTCATGAAAAGCAACCTGTCATCAGATTGGCCATTGACTTTGTCGCTCCAAATTCCGTTTCGAGATACTTTGGCAGAAAAACGACGAAACCGCTGACGATGGACACTTCACAGCAGATGCCGAGGCAGGTAACGATGTAGATTGGATTCGTCAGCAATCGATAAATGACCGACGGAAAGTCTAAAGGTAAAACAATGATCCAATCATAATCAATCATCAATACCAATTAAATGGCTTTTTATAACATAAGTTATTCATGCAATAGATTAATTAGTCCATCGATCCAATAGAGTAAAAAGCCTTGTCCAATTTTTAATCCATAGCATCATTTACAATCTTCTATCTCCTGAAACTGGGGGGTGGGGCAAATAGCCACTGCTCCAGAATCATTGGGGTGCAGAAAGGCTAAGAAACCACAATTAACACCAACTACAAAACTTGCATGTCAACAAGTCTCATATTCTTTAGTCATCCAGAATTGGGTTAGTATAATATATTGGTAAAGGAATGTTCTGGTTCTGTGGCAGAGATGCATCAATCCATAGAAACTGCATCAGTCGAAACCAACTGAAGAGAGGCATCTATTATCACCCACAAACAGCAACAATCAAGCTTTCAACTACTGCCGCTGCTGCTGCTGCTGTGCAACATGTGTCCAATCTCAAGCATCAGGCAAGCTTCTATAAATTAGATCCCGGAACTGTGTGTTGGGTTTACTGAAGAAGAGGAGGAGCAACAGAGAAATATAAGCACAA
The DNA here is from genome assembly GCA_945859605.1 of Lumbricus rubellus. Classification (NCBI taxonomy): domain Eukaryota; kingdom Metazoa; phylum Annelida; class Clitellata; order Crassiclitellata; family Lumbricidae; genus Lumbricus; species Lumbricus rubellus. The sequence goes on along the minus strand of OX243811.1, from coordinate 51,304,308 downwards.
AGTAGCATTCTTCCAACCATGAAAGACATCTTCCACGCTGCCAGTAAATTCTCCTGCAGAGCCCTTTCTTTATCTGAAGACTCGATTCTTACTTAGTGTGCATGGGTAGTAGCCCAAACAGAGTATAAACCGAAATATGTAAATGGAACGAAAGCAGCTTGTCCCGATGTGCTCAATATGTAGACCACAATACGAAATTCGTGGAATGGTGTGGAAACAGATCACTGCAGCAATTGAGCCCCATAGCAAGAGAAAGAGACAAATGGAGTGAGATGATAGAAAGAGCATCAAGCACCTATGGGTGATGAACCCATTGAAATTGATGTTAATGATGATGAATACGAAAATCACAAACAATATTAGTGTAACATAATCACCTCAATGCTAATTTATAATTGTAATTAATAATTACCAGCACATTAACCCTTTCCCGCTGGACCGGATCACCTGCGACCCAATAAACAGGATAGGTATCAAACCAATTCCGCTGGAAAGGGTCAATAACAGAAACTGAAGTCGAACTCAGACAAACACAATATTATATATTACCTTTGATGTTTTTGCTGTATGAAGTTCGGCGTGCACTATCATGGTCATCTTGTCCAGTGCCAGACAGGTCTCTGATGGACTCAAGCTGCCACCTATCCTCTCGAATAAGTTCTCTCAACTCCTTGACCAGGATCTTTGGAAAGCCATAGAAAGGCACAGAGACAAGGATTATGAGTCCACCAATGAAGATGAAGCCTCCCCACCATGCCCCAACCCAGCGAGGGTTCATTGGGGACAAGTTCAAAGTCTTGGAGTCAAAGGTGAAAAGGTCAACGTAATACTGAAGCATCAGCGCGCCCAAAGCAAAACCAACAATTGGACCAAACACTCCGAAAGCGTAAATGAACGCTACAAAACAGAAATAAAACAAGAATTAATCTAATCGTCTAAATAAATTTCTAATATGAAATATAAGAAAACAAGTTTTAATTTCATAGAAAATTTTAAAACAGCATTGACAGCAATTGAAAAACTTTTAGCAATTAAATTACAATATTTCATTTTCATTAGAATAATAATAAACCTTAGAATATCATTTAAAATAATTCAAATAATTCAATATAAGTTATACTACCGGAACCTCAGAATAACACAATATTACTAGCCCTACTGTCAACTAAAGCATCCAAATGGTCCACAAATCTGTATACAATGCCTGTTTCTCTTCCAGTAAAACAAACTGACAAATTTGAACTAGCAAAGCTGTTTTATATTTTTTTCATTTTAACACTCATGACTCTGATCTAAGTATGACATTGAGCACATATATATATATCTTAATAAACATTATCAATATTATTATTATTATTCATATCATTAAATATTGCCGTTACTTAGTCACTTAAGAACGCTCTATCTGCTCATTTTAGATTAGCTGTGTTGAGAATTGATCTAGACTGCCATTTGCGCACAAAGTGCTTCGATAATAAGTGAGAGCTAAGACCATAATGCTTTTCACACTGAGATGCCTATCAGCCTCAAGCTAATGAAATAGACAGCAGCCTCAATCCACTTGACTAAGCAGATCACTGCTCAAGCACTCAGTATCACATACGCTTATCCAACGATATCTACGGCTTATCTTAATACACATTTTCCACTTTTAAGCAGCCTAAGACTCAGCGCTGAGAACTGTTAACGTCCACAAGTCTATAGCTAAACCCGTTTCCTTCTCTTTCCTTTGTCTCTTCCACTTCCTCAGTGTTAAGACATGATCAGCCACTTCCTGTCTTCCTTGTTTACGGACTCAATCCAGGATATCGTTGATTCGTTATTCTTCTTCTACGCTTGTTTTTGCTTTCCATTATCAGCCAGGTTCTTGATTACCTATGATTATATATATATATAAATTATATATATATATATATATTGTATATATACATATATATAAGCCCACAGATTCTCTGATTCATTTCTCATTAAGTTTTGCCCTGGTTAAGCCCCACAACATGGCCCTGGGAACATTCAGTTGGTTCACTGCTATATAGCCTTCAAACATTATAAACAACTTAACATACACATAGCAAAGACTAGTCTAAAACTGGTTTTAATAGACAAATCAGTCAAAAAGACATTTAGTCTAAATAAAAGACTGCATCTAGTAAAGTAGAATAACAAAGAAAGCGTAAGGCAGAAAGTGCAAACAGTGCACAATACCTCTACCAGCTAACAGGTCATTTTTTTACCACCTCAAGTAGGTCACTTTCTACACTGCTTACCATTCCATTATCCAGCATTCTGGCTAACTTTGGAAACAGACAAATCACGCACACGATTAGACTATCTATTCTTGATAAGCACAGTCTGATAACAACATTAATTGTGTTGCCAGGATTGAGCCAAACAAAAGTAGCCAAAGAATGATCGACGACGTCAGTAGATGAAAATACACTTGCATAGAAAGGGTGTGTATACATATTAGACCGACATTTTCAACCTCAGATAGAAACAGCTGTAAAGCATTAGATACAAAAACAGAGCTGCCAATGAATGACCTCGCAAACTATAGCCAAACATAATATTTTGTTCCGGAAACATAATTTTCGTATTATCACTACCATTGGGCTAAGCAAAAAGGCATTCAGATGGATGCTCTTGGGTTGACCCTGCTCTTAGCTCCACATAAAACAAGACATACAGAGACTGAAATACTCTCTTGTAAACCCAATCCATCAGAAGGGCCATGGAACCAGCACCATGAGAAAGTCAAACAATAAAGGATGGTCAAGAAGAGTTCAGAGGGGTCATGCCACCATTGACCAATAAGAAAACGTGCACACACCAACAAACACACCCATAAACTTTAGCACACAAACAGAAACCACCATTGGAATGTGTCCAGCTCTGCATCAGTTTCACGAAAAAAACGTTACTTGCGGAGAAACAATGTAATGTTTGCATTGCATCAAATTACTCATCCCAACTGGAAAACACTGTAATAATTCTCTCTACACAAACATCCTGTCACAGGGACAAACATAACAATCAGCAAAGAATAACTCTTTTGTTTCACAAACACAATTGTGATTCCACAATCCTCTGCAGGTTCTGTTGTTTCAATGGTAAACAACATATTTTATTCCACGTGCTATAAAGCTCCCAACATAAATCAATTAGAAACAGCAATAAAAAACAGGTTCGGTAATCATCAAAATAAATAAAGTAAAAATGGCTATAAAATAGTAAGTAGCCTACTCTTGGGTTTCAAAGTTAAAATACAACATTTTTATCAGGGCACATATCCCATGAATACAGTAAGTGCCCAACTGCCTATGCCGGCTGATACAATGACACAATAAAAAAAGTGCTAAATTACAATTACCCCTATAACTACACTACTCAACAGGAAACCGAGCCCCACAGCATACAAGAAACAAACTAAATACTTGTACTTGCCCAATAAAACAATACAACAGCTGCAGTCCAGATATATCAACTGTAAAAGTAGCAACTTATTTGCATGACTCTGAATGAAGAAATTTCTCAGAAGCATAGCCCTGCAGCTAAATTAATTGATTATTGGTCCTTACATTTACAATAAAATATTACGATTTCAGTAAATCTAACAAAAAGAGCAAGCAACAGGATATCACAAGTTTTCAACCTCCTATAGATCTTGCTCTGGTATTCTTACCACCTCAAGAGGACTGGGTGAGTCAATTGGCACAAAATGGATCGATATCTCATGGATGGCCACCATCCAACTACTACCCATGAAACTACAATTTCAACTTCTATCATGCGTGTTTATTGCATATTGACAGTGCCAGCTTCATCTACAAGTACTTAGTGATGTGAGCGTGAAATATTTCATTTGAAATATTTCATTTCTGACAGTTTTTTTTTAAATATTTCAACGCAAAAAAAACGTTTTTTTGTTTTTTTTACATCTCTAATGTGCACACGGCAAAGCGAATCAGGCTGACAGCAGACAGAGCCGGAAAGTTAGTGTACCTATGTTAACCTATCCCAAAATCTGAAACTCTTAAATCCTAAGTCAAACAGTGGTACATTCCCAACGGACACCAATGAAAGTGATGATATGGACTCCTTGCCAGCTGCATCTGCGAGTGCTTCCTGCTCATCCTCATCTCAAGCACTTCAGATATCTACATCACCGCCACTGCCACAGTTAGAGCATCAGTCAGACGATGATGATGGTGACAGCGGCAGCCATGCTGACAAAGATGATAACAATGATGATGATAATGACAAAGACGGTGACAATGTCAATGATGAAGGCCATGAAAACTATGATGACAGTGACGATGCCAGTGATGATGATGACAGTGACAGTTATGATGATAGCGACAATGATGATGTTGACGATGACAACAAAGATGATGACATGGACGATGATGAATAACAATGAGGAAATCTTGTAACTGACAGATTTTAGCAGTATAATTACTATTCTTCTTCTTTCTGTTCTCTGCCCTTAGGCAGGTTCAAATGTTTGACGTCTCCATTCTTCCCTGTTACTATTAATGATGGTTTACGCTGTCTGACTGATAGTACTATTTATGTTTATGTTCTAAGTTCTATTCTTAGAACTTTTAGTAAAATTTTGTTTGCCAGATTATTATTGAGTCTAGTTGACATAGTATTTGTGATTTATAATTTGTCTTCTAAAGTCACTAAAGTGTTTCGAATTCTATACGATTGACTGTGTCCTAGGCTAGCAGAATTTAGCTAAAAACACATTTATTTCATTTATGACAAAACAAGTGATTAATAATAAATGTTAAGCATAACAATGAACAATAACATCTACTTTATTAGATCAAACTGTAATTTGTGACATTTGGTGAATAAAATATGTTTTTCAAGTTTCAACATATAATGTAACTCTCATAAAAGTCATTCTTAAAAACAGGTAATTAGAAATAAATTGAGTATCTCGAGGATGGTCACTCATCACTAACACAATAATGCATATAATATGTAATATGAGAAATAAATAAACTGTTATTATGGTTGTAATTAGTTGTGAAATGTAAAGAAAAAAATTATTTCAAATGTTTCAAAGAAAACTGAAATATTTAAAAAAAACTGAAATATTTCATTGAAATATTTCAACGCCAAAAAAACATGTTTTTTTACATCTCTACAAGTACTACTTCCAATTAAGTAAAGAAAAAAAGTAAACAAACCATACATTCAGAGGGTTCTAACCATACATTCAGAGGGTTCTAACAATCTGTCAGAGTACCTACCAATGTATGATGGCGCCTTGAGTTTAGTGACGTGGTTGTCAATGTATGTCGTTCCAAGCGTGTAAAGTGGTGAGCCACCAATCCCAATCAGCATCTGTGCCATGACCAACGTCATGACGTATCCGATCTGTCCAGACTCCTTATCAATACAACTGTTTGCATCAAGACCATCACGCCCTTCGTCATCATCGTCGTCGATGACTTTGCTATCGACGACCGCACGAGACTTGCACGTATTCTCTGAGATCCTCGAAGAATTCAGTCCTCCAGTGATGGTGTACGCTGGCGCCATCATGTGGGGAAGCGTGAAAATAAGAGCTCCAATGCCAGTCAGGAGCGCTCCAAAGCCAATCCAGTTCGGTATGTGTCGCGTGCTGCCGAAGTAGCTCACAAAGATCACAGACATGACCCCACCGAGTTCGACGGCCGCAGCGATGAGACCCGAGTACGAGCTTCCGATCTCAAACCGCTTCTCAATCGTAGTGATGACGCTGTTCACGTAGCCGGCCGTCAGCGCTCCGTTCAGCGTGGCAAGCATGCAGCACATGATCGTGAACGTGACGATGGTCGCGCACGGCTGGAGACACGGCAGACGACACTGGCCGACGCGACACTCGCCGCGTCTCTCCAGCCAGCTGAGGTTGTTGCTCGTGCTGCCATGGCAACGCGACTCGAGGCCGGCCTTCTGAAGCAGGATGTCTATGTCGTTGTCGGTGAGCTTCGTCGGATCTTCGAGGAATGGTGTGCGGCTGTTCATCGAGTAGTCGCTGATTGAATTGTCGACCGTGCTGCGGTCGTCGCTGCTCTCGCGATCCGTCACGTATTCATCCGATGTTTTCAAGCAACGTACGACCGGATGAAGCATCGGATGTATCGACTTCTTTTCACCCGCACAACTCGCAGCAGACGCCATTATCGTCTGACGAGGACGCTTTAACCTACGATGACACGACACAGATAGAAAAACACTTGCTGTAATTGGTCAGACAACAGAGCAGCATGCACACATCATGTTTGTGTCGATTGTATAATTAGCTTCAACGATATACATACTCCTGATTCTGAAGGTTTCACTGCTTAGCAGAGCAAGGCCCTGTAGCTGAACCACTCTTTTGATCATTAATGATACAACAAGGAAATACCCACTAGCCCAATTCCTCATCATCATCAGCTCATCGTCATCATCATCTTCCTCCTAACCCTCCTCCTCCTTCTCATCAATTCATCGCAGCTGGTACTTGTAAATCAATAAAGAAAATCCATGGTGCATCATCGTCGAAAATGGCTTTGTCTGCACATCCTAAGCTCCACGGGATTTCGAACAACCGGTCAAATTCGGGACACATGGGACCACGTACGCTGCACCGAACGGAGTCAATGTCCGAACAGCATTAAAAAATTTCATACATGCGTTAAAAATGAAAATAAATACGTCCTTTAATACGAATGCAAAAATTTCATACATGCGTTAAAAATGAAAATAAATACGTCCTTTAATACGAATGCAAAAATTTCATACATGCGTTAAAAATGAAAATAAATACGTCCTTTAATACAAATGCACCAACACATCCGGTAGAAACGCATCTAACGCCGAGTCGCAGACAATGACAGAATGTAGATCAATGTTCATTGTTTAGCAGATTGCATTCAGTGCAAGCTAGTCTGACAAACCTCTTCACTGCTCAGCGGAATTTATAAAACAGCCGTTGATTTCTACATTCTCAAAGCATTTACCCAGTTCTTCAACCAATGCAGCATTTTTTTAAAACCCATGTTATTTCACTGTAATAACGCTAGAGGTAGCGTTAACCAATGTTTTCTAATGAAACCTGAAGGCTCATTCAAGTTAATCCAATATTAATAATCACAAATTATGTCATACAACATAAACAAAATCATTGGTTCTCAACTAGCGCCTTGTTGGTTTTCTTTCTTTTCTCTTCTGAATTTGGCAGCAAGTGCATCTGGAATCCTCCTTTGCAAATCTGCTGCCTCTTCAGTCAAAATCTGTCTCTATTGGTTTGGTCTTCCGTTACACAAATGCACACACAAGCGCAGACACATTACACACACACGCACGCACACACACACGCACATTATACACACACACACACACACACAGACACACACACACAAACACACAGTGAGTGTGAACTCATTAGCACAAAGGCCATGGGGACATACCTTATGATACAGCGTGTACACCAGGTCGTATCTATAGGTTAAAAAAACTAATAGCAATGGGGACATAACAACACTTTGCACTAAGCAGATTGGCACGCAAACAGGAAGCACATAAATGAGTCTACTGTACAGTTGTACACATGTAGCTACAAGCGTGCAAGGACGCTAACTTGCACATGTATACATCTAACTGCAGCCATCCTGATCTAATCAGTTCTGTCTGCACAAGTGAGTAACTCTCAGCAGATTACTTAAAGCAATAAATAAGACTAAAGCCTGAAATGCACATAACCCAGAAATTGTTACACACACGAAAAAAACTAATGAATAGAACGTTTTGCCATCCGTTCAGTATTTAAACGATGAATTATTATCATCACCAACAGACTTATAATCATGCAGAATTACAGAACTTCAACAGAGAAGGCTGCATTGTAGCGGCAGATATCTGTGTTCAGTATAAATTATACAACTATACATCTAAGTTATTGTCTCAAAGCCACTATAATATTTACATGCAGCAATCATAATTTATTTGTCAATGTTTCTATGTCATATAGTCATGATGGAGGGATTTTCATAGATGCTTCATCGGCTTGCTTACCTAACTCCGTAGCCTGTGACCTATGGTCTCTCTGATTCATCGGAGTATGATTTTGGTTCACAATTGGATTCTGATTCTGATGAGGGCTTACACTTGAAGCGACCTCCGTCGTCAGCTGATCATTTATGCATAGCAATAACAATGCAGCATAGACTACATCATTAGATTATATTTAGATTAAAGTATTCCCTCATGACCTAATGAATACAATGCTTTCTCTGTTGTTGGCTTCATGGTGTGAAACGGGCCCCATTTACTTTACGCCTTATGCCGAGGTTTTACTCACACACATTCTATTGCACAGTCCTTAAAACTGTCCTGGTCAGCTGTGGCTGAGTTGGGAATGCTCCTCAGTAGTTACCTTGAACGGGTGCTATAGAAATCTCTGTATTGAATGAATAATTAATGAATTGAGTAACAGCCAGGCCTTCAGAATCAACAGCACAATTTTCACGATCTCTGGCTTCCTTCAATCTCTTAAGTTTGATCTGCTAAAAGCTCATGAATCTCCTTCCCAACTCATGACATGGGCCACACGCCTTCAATCTTTAAACTTCAACGTTCTCATTCTCCTCCTCCTCCTACTTATCCTCCTCCGCGTACTTATCCTCCTCTTCCTCCTCCTCCTCTACAATCAAAACCATGTCTCCATCAGAGTAAGATTTTTCTGTCTACACTGCCATTATTGTTCAGTTTTTTTCAATCAATCAATCAGCCGTTTATTGACATAACAACAACAACAAAAACAGAAATCTCACGTACAGTACACGTCATAATCTGAAAATGAAAAAATCAGAAATTCTAGATAAATCTGCAGGTGTTTTCAGCAGGACAACCCTAAATGATAAAAAAATCCACTGAAGCAGAGCCGTCTCTTTTCCATGCAGATGGCTAAACAATTTGCTAGATCGACGTGATTATAGCATATAAACATCATTGATTTGATTATAAACGTACATAAACCTAACTAACATTGTCTGAACTAAATCATAGTCAAACAATTGAAGCAACGGCAAAACCTTGCAGTAGAATTTTTTTTAAAATCCTGTCAAAATACTCACTCTTGTGAGTCTTGTCTTACTCCCCTCCATTAGCCACCAGTCGTGGATAAGGCTCAGTTTTTCAACCTTCAAAGTAGACATCCTTGCCTCTCCCTGTTACCATAACCAGCACAGATACCTAAGTAGCTTTGTTGTCCAACTAAATTCAATTACCACTAAAATCCTGGACAAACACCATGGTGTCCCACAAAGCAGAGTTCTGGGTCTGTTCACATTTACATTACAGAAAACTCCACTGAGTGTAGAATTAAACAATTGATATAGCTCCTTTTCATTACCATTAATCTCAATTGAAAACAATCCCACTTTCCCATCATTTGGTAGACCAGATCCATATCTAATATTACTCACATCTCTTGAATCCTTCTAAGATCAAATTCCTGCTCTTAGGCATCAAATCTGCATATGCCATTTGCCAATTCATTTGGATATAGATAGATCCCTGTTGATCACTCTCAATGTGCTTGCAATTTGGGAATGACTTCCACCATGTCTTATACCAACAATGTTCAGGCAATATACAAATCAGTAAATACGCCAAGACACACAGGTCTGTAGGATATTCACCGAATCTCATATCGCCTCAAACTAGTTTCACTGGCAAATGACCTGATTTCCAACCGACTAGATTACCATAACTCACTTTTCAATGGCATCACTAACATGGCTCAACACTGTGCTTTTGTCATTGCAGGACTTTCTATACATGTGGAATGATCTCCCCTCCTCAATCTGTAGTAAGCTGGGTGCCACTCTCATATCTTTGCTGCTTGAAGAATTACTTATTTCCTCAAGGCTACCACGTTGAGAGCACCTCTGAATAGTTAGTACTGTAAGAGGTGCTTTATAAATTCTCATATATGATATGATACATTCCTAGTCGGACAATGGACCTTTACTTGTACTTTATCATGTATATTAGCATAAAGCATACATACAAGTAAATTCATACCTGCATATGCAGCATGCAAACACACATAGAGATAGAAACAAACAAAATAGCAAAAAAACCACATCTTGTGGCATGATGATGATGATGGTTATCTGCCTGAAGGCAGGTTCATTGGCTTTACGCCCCTGGGGATGAGATGAGTGAGGTGGTTTCCCGTCGCCTTCCCCACAGACAATGATGGGTAAGCAACTTGCCCAAGGTCGCTCCTCAGGAGCTTGCGCCTCTGCGTCCCACACGTGTTAGCCCGAGATATCGAAATCTCTGAATGTCAACTCCCAGCCCGGGGCTTGAACCGCAGTCCGTTGTATCCAACAGACGAATGCCGTTCGTGCTTACCGGTGTAGCTAACTAAGCTAGTATCTTGTGGCATACACTATCGCAACTACATAATTATGTTACTAGCAGCAGAAGCACTTTTTCCACACAGTCACCTCAGTACAATAGATAACCTTAGAAGCAGCCATGACAGCTTCAGCAGCATTGCCACTAAAGGGTTTGGGGGTGGGACCTGGGGTTCCAAGCACCACCAGGCAATGCCCTCAAGACGGCTAATTCATAGGTCTCCAGTCTCTGACAGCCATGGTCATAAATCTGCCTCAACGGCACCGTCACTATTTACCCTCATGCATCGTAGGTAGATAAGACTTCTTTCCTCGTGCTTTCTCTTCTTCTTCTTCTTCTTCTTCTTTGACCTACGTTGTCTGCAATAAGAGCCAGAGCAGTCAACAAACTTGGGATGGATGAAATAAGAGCAACAATCAACAGAACAGTTCCCAAGCAAAACGAGAAGAAGCCTAGCCTAGAAACAGTGATTAATGAAGAGATGCACCAATCCTCGACAGCAGAAACCTATAGCTGCCTATAAACAACAACATCATCATCCGGGTCCATTGAGCTGCGTTCACCATTCTGGCAGCAATGACTTTACCACACAGTACATAGAAACACACACACACGCGTGCGCGTATATGCACCTTTAGGTGAACTAAGAGTCAAGTCCAACGTGACCTTTCCTACAGAGTGCAGGCCATCATTATGCCAACAATGCTTCATATGTGCTGTATGTCTCTTCTTCTGACTTCCATTCACGTTAGCAAAATGAATGGAAACCAAAGTCACATGTACATGACTCTATGGATAACCCTGCTGGGAAATCTACTCCTGCTCTCCATTAGCTTTGAACCACGAAAGCACATACAGCTCCACAAAAACGTTTCAAGCGTACACTGTCCAAATGGAGATAAAGAACATGCATGCATGCAAGCATGTACAATTGTACACAATGCCAACAGATCAATTTTCCCATGTATTCATGCAGAGCACCTTCCAAGTGCCTGCTGAAGAATGAAGATGCTCGTCCTTAGCTTAACCATTGATCGACGAGCAAGTGCTTAAAGTGACCAGTTGGAAAATCAATGCAGTGAGTCGGTCATTGAAGTGTTAAGATAACAATGCCAAGCATTCATTTAAGAAGAAATTCATCCTTTAGTTTGAAACTTTGAACAGCAAATTTAAACATAGTAGCGTCAGACTAATAACAAGTTCTGCTTCGGCTTTTTCTCAGCATTTCCTTATTTTATTATCAGGCTTTTTAGTCATATTTCACAATAATATTTAACCAAATAATCAGCTGCAACAAACACATGCTACTGGAAGTAATATCATAAAAATCCATGTCTGCAAGAGAAAAAGATTGAGAACATCCCCTCTAGAACAAAATATAGTTATCCAACACACCCTGATAATCATCCTTTACAGATCTTGCTTTCATATTAAACTGCCATGTAGAGACTAAAACAGACCACAAGATTAGAGTTGCTTCAACTTGTATACGCATTCATGTCTGACTACAGCAGACCTCAGGTGGCAGATGACTAGCAGCAACCGAAAAGCAATTACAAACATCTTCATATAGAGCTCTGCAAAGACACCACTAAGGCTTCTGGTGGAAACTGACAAGGGAAGTAATCCAGGGGGCAGGTTTGACAGCAGACACCAATAAGGCTTTGGGTGGTCACTGACAAGGGAAATGATCCGGGTGGCAGGGTATTGCATTCACATCTGCTGCAAAGGATTACGAGATAATAGATACATGTATATCAATATATCATAACGGTATATATGAGAAATCCATGAAGAAAACTTTGTGGAATGAACTGGTTATCCAAAACAGGTGAATATGGTTAATTAAACTTTTATCAAAAGTTATATGCAGCATTTGTCATTGCTGAAACAATAATTATGTTGGATATAATTAAAGAAGCTCATTGGAATATCTGCAAGCATTTCAGTGCACAGCCCCTGCATTTGTGTGTTGTATGGATGTGTTGTTACATTATAAATCAGACTTCAAGAAGACGCAAAGGGTTCCATTGGAAATTTCTTATTTTCTGTGATTACTGCAGTGAAGTGTGTTTAAACTATAATGTGATGATATGGATAGCGAGCAAATAGCATTTCTTCACATGTACTGAAGAGATGTGTCAGTCATGTTGGAGAATACTCATTTGAGCTGCATATGACGTGCCTGTATAATTACTGTCACACTGGTGCTCAATGGCGGCTAAGGCCTGCGTACCTTGCAGACATTTTTTGCAAACCTCAATGAAGGATTGAAGTGAAATCTGTTACTTCAAGGAAAGAATGACATAACTGTTCATGACAAAATGCTGTCAAGTGCTGTTAAGTAAACTGAAAACTTTGACTTCATGAGTTGAAACAAACAATGCATATTGCTTTCAGACCTTAAATGATTTAGTAAATATAAATAAATTGCTTTTGATGAAAATATTAGTAAAGAAATAAGGATAATTAATATTCACGACCTGAAAAAATGTCAAGGATATCAACAGAATGCAGCCACTGTTATAAGTCGTTGGCAGATATGCCTGTCATTCACTGCCAGCAGACTGTAAAAAAGTCTCAAAGATAATTGTAAAAAGATTGATGACCATAATTAGTCTTTGGCATGTTTTTCTTTGCCTGACAATAACGCACTTGCAATTATCATCATCATCATTATATAATCAGACTTCAGAGAAGGAATTCAACCATTGACTACCCATAAAGATCAGAAGAAAGATACTTCTTCTAATATTGCAAACAAGATGCCTGCTGCTCACTTGCACGTAAATTTCTTAATAGATTTAATTTGTAGTATCATCATTTTAATAATCATTTTGGAAGTTTTTAAATTATTACAGATCATAGACCTAAGTTGAGTACACTACATGAATATTATAATTGAATATATGGATATATTAGCAAATAATGACCAACTAGCACTCAGATTATATAGTCATGTCTCTGGTAGCATAGAGTTTTAGTTTTCGTGCCAGGCTCCAAGACACTTTTGTGAAGTTCTTCATGCACCTGTCTGCTTTAAAAATTAGCCTTCCTTTGTCATTCTCTTAATTCATCTGATCAGAGTGAGCTGTGTTTTGTTTCCTGGACTACGACTTCAATGAAGCAGCCTAGGGCAACCACAGTGCATGGTGGTCCATTACTCTTGCACAGGCTTCCACCCATTGTTCCAACTTCCAGCTCAGATGGCTGTAGGAATACTGCAACTGGCTGCATCAAAACTCTTTTGTTTCGTCCAGGCTCTCATTTTCTGTGCACACCCATACGTAGGCCTAGTTTGTTCTACATGCTGCACAGTGCAAATTGGATAACACATTACAGTGCTCACAATGACTTCTACAGCACAAAATAATAATCATTTAAGACTAAATAATTAAACTTTTTAGTTCATTAACAATCCAGATGACAGACCGTAACTGGTTACAGTGTACACTGTACAGGAAACTCGGCAATTTATTGTATTAGCTGTCCTGATTATTTTCTATGAGAAACATCCTGAAGTCAAATGAGATCATAGCGGATGTCTTGGGGCTAGTTGAAAAAACTGGAAATGTGATGCACCTGTGTGAATTTGTGAGTGAACAGTAAGAAACTGTATTTCAAGTTGAAAGATGACAAAGAATTTATAGGATCCAGCAGCAATCAATCTGCACAAACAATTACACACGTGCACAAGTGGTGTTGAGACATGAACTATATATTATAAAGGCTGTGACTAGCGGACCGCCAAGCGGCCGTCGAATCTCAAATACTAGCGGACCGCCAGTCACGTGTAACCTGTCACATGACTGGCGGCCGTCCAATACGGAATACTAGCAAGCCGCCAGGCTTTCTATTTACACCAATCCACAAGAGTTTCTAATGGCTAAACAAACCCTAAAACTAACCCTAACCGACCCTCACGACGCCTAACCTGAACCTAACCAACACTCACGAAAAAAATTGGTTGCTTACTCAGTTTCTAGTAATTTTCTAAGTCATTAAAACAAGAAAACTTTTGTCCGACACAAAACCAACTATCGGTAACTGCCGCCATTGTAACAATATTCAAGAATCAAGACTCGTCATGTGACAGGTTACACGTGACTGGCGGTCCGCTAGTATTTGAGATTCGACGGCCGCTTGGCGGTCCGCTAGTCACTTCGTATTATAAAAGCCATTTAATTTCTGGAAAACTGTCAAATCCAACGTCTGTTTCAGCAACATTATTTTCATCAATCCAACCTCTATTTCACCAGAAAGTATTTCCATCAGAGTTTCTGATGACGACACTAACCCTAAAACTAACCCTTACCGAGCCTCATGACGCTTAGTATCTAATTTTGGTGAAGCAATGATAGCGCCGTACACATAAGTAAGTAACAATTCAAATTCTGACTAGTGTACTATTTGCTTAAGCACTGTAAACTGTTGGAATCACGCTAAACACAACAATTATTTTAACCTCTTCAAATAAATTCGTACCTGGAATACAGTAAATCTAAGCCGGTATTTAAACAGGTTAGTGCTTTTGGTTTACGTATTCTTCCAAACGGATTACTTCTACAGAGAACGTTTTGTAGATGAAATGACCAATCCTCCTTCAGTCAGCTTCGCGTTTGACATCTGCGTTGAGGCTTCTTATAGTGAGATGCAAGTCGACAGTCACGATTCAATCCGCAAACAAATCAAATAGCACGCACGACGTAAAATTTACTAAACCAAACACAGGTAAAGCAAAACTAAACCTATTCATAAACTGTCAGTAATATTAATAATTATGTGGCATCCTTTCGCCTAAAAATCGCACAGCTGCAGCCAAAAGCAAAACAAAGATGCGTTGCCTTCGACTTCTTTTGAATGAAATGAGCTGGGCTGCAAATATTGATGTGCCCGTGAAAATCATTCCGCCCAAAAAATTGATTATGCATGATGCCACGCACCATACCGATTTCGGTCTAATCGTAAATTCGTATATTATAGCCTGCAGCGCGCTGCAGCGGCTAAAAGTAGCGTAGCCGCGGGAACCAGCTTATTCATAGGTGCTAAATTTTAAAAAGTCGATAGATAAAGATCACGATCCGGAGAGTGAGGCAGGCAGTTAGTCTAGGGAGGATAATTTTCTGTAGTCAAGAATTGTGATTTGTTGTTCCTGTGAATTGTTTCAATTGCATAAACTGTAGGCTACACTGGCTGTAAGTTGCAACCGGTTGCGGTCTGTTAACCGGATTGTTTTCAATAAAGGAATTGTATAGGCTAATTATTGTTTCGGCCCCTATGTTTTGCAGGCTGTCTGTTCTGTTAGCCTATTATAGGCCTAGTAGACCTATGGGCTAGCTAGGCCTAGTTGAGATTTAATATATGTTAATAACCGCAAGACTGTAGGCCTAGCCTGTAGTCGCGCGTCTCTCAACCGGGTTGTTCAATAAACGAAATTTAGTGATGTTTAGAGTTGAAATAGGCCTATCATTCGTTTTATTGACAACCAGTCCACATAACGCGACAGTTAGGCCTAAAAATAACAATTAAGCACAAAGAGCAGCGCATAAAGCCTAACAAACGTTTTTAGGCCTCCGTGTTATGAAGTTTATTGCTTTTTTAATTGGTTAGGCCTAGTTAAAATGGATGCGGCCTAGCCGAGCTGCCTAGGGCGCAGATTGTATTTAGACCTACCATGTACTGCAGAACTTCTAGCCTATAATAATATAGGCTAATTATGAGAAAAATTTATGAAGAACATAATTATGATCATTGTTCTTTGATTAATATAGCTTTGAACAGGACATCTTCAGCAGCCTCAGCTGCTTTTGGGGAGTCGTAGAGGATTCGAGGAATCAAATCCAGCTCGATTGTCTGACACGTCCCAACTGCAGGAACCTTTCGATGCGGTCGACCTCTCAAGTGCTCATGCAGCAGTCCCCACCAGGCTGGAGAGGCTTACAGCAGACGTGCAACTGTGCCTTGCATGCAAGGCTGGTCTAGGCATGCCATGAGCACGCAGCACGCGCAGGCAATACTCTAAGCTCATGTGTGCCTCCTCAATCTGCGCTCTGTAGATTGAGAAGGCACATGAACTTAGAGCAACATGCTCCGAGACAGTAAGATGTTCTTCAATGGCTCGGAGATAGAGTTCAAACAATGTGGAAGGGTCTCACAACTTGCATAATTATATAGGCCTATAGTAGCTGCAGTGTTACCCGGGGTTGCCCTGGATTTTTTAAATTTTCGCCCCATCACGCCACAGTATTACTCCGCCCCGTTCATACCCCGGTTTTCGTCCCTTCCAGGTCCGCAGCCCCACCCCTATTAAAGTCTACTGAGCCTACGCCTATTCGACAGATGGCGTTGGTAAATCAGTAGGGCGTGATGGGCGCCCGTTGGCTGCCGACAGTTGAATTCGACTCCTGTAATAATTTGTGATCATCCGTCAATACCGCCATGTCACAGTATAGACTATAGACTATAGATAACATATACATGTACTGTGGCCATACCATGATTTGTAATCAGTTTGCGTTGTGTCAGTCTGAAATGTTGTCTTCTTACTTACTGCCATCATGCTCAAATCACGTGATTATCTCATCAGTAGCGCCACCTATCGTTGATGCGCAAGAGATCCGCCATTTATAGTAATTCTTCGGTTGTTCGCGTTTAATCGTCGCATTTTAATTTTGCCAGAGTGGCTGAACTTGTTTCTTTTCGTGCGTAAAGAGGACATTCGGGACGACCATCCCTAAACTGGGTCTAGTTTTAAAAATATTTCTGTCTTACTTTTTTCAGGATGTCGTCGGCAAGTATTGAACAGGTAATTATTTTCTGGCTGGAAGCGAGGTCATAGCCGTCGTCACTATGACAGCTGCTAATGCGCCGGCGAAACGATTTTGTCTGGTTTCCAAATACTTTTAAGGAATTTAATAGCTTGTTGAAATTATTGTTATATCGGGAGCTATCGTAGTCATGTGATGTGATAAATTGGTTTTTAGCTTACCAATTAGTTCTGCTGAATTTTGGCCACGTCGCACCAAAGGGCTTTGGTCCAGTATTTGGAATATCGAAACCAAACAGAAATATATTGGTGGTTGTTTTCTCTCAAGCACTATGTAAACTCAGCTAATGCATTTACGAATAGTACCTAAAAACTGCCTCAGTCTCTTAAATCCTAATCCAGTGAAAGGTTTGTGATTTTTGCACATGTTTGATGTGCATCATATCCTTGCATTTGGTGTGGTTGGTTGTTATTTAGGTAACTATTGCATCATGCAATTAAATATGGTTTGCTTTTGTATGTTTTTATTTGTATGATTTCTGGTGAATTTTCAACGGATGGATGTGCAG
The DNA here is from genome assembly GCA_945859605.1 of Lumbricus rubellus. NCBI lineage: Eukaryota > Metazoa > Annelida > Clitellata > Crassiclitellata > Lumbricidae > Lumbricus > Lumbricus rubellus. Next base: position 51,286,563 of record OX243811.1, on the reverse strand, counting down.
AGGTCAAAAACACAAGGTAGTTCATCTTTTACTTTTGTATTGTTTGACAACTTGTGTATTTACAATTGGGCCATATAACATACTATTTACAATAGAGAGTTGGTGTGTTACAACAGCTATATAATTTGTTGCATAAAATACTAGGTTAACATTCTGGTATTTGTCTCTTTTTGTTACTTTATTTGGTTTTGATTTCCTTGAACATTCTTCATTATGGCCTAAATTATGCACAAGAACAGGGATGCAAATTCAATTCAGCAGTAAAATTAAACTTGTTATAGCCAAGGGGTAGTTGCATGGTTAATAAAACTAACGTGATTTTCAAGTTCTACTTATTATGCCATCATGTATAATGAGATTAGGAAAAGAAAGTTGTGCATTTAGAAACTAAGGAATAATCCTATTTTTTTAATATAGGCTTCCGCGGCATACAAGACATTGGGAGATTTTCATTTCATAATGAAGCTAGTGTGGTAGTATGCTGTGATTAAGTGTATAAAATGAAAGGAAAAAGTCAAAGGGTAGATTGGTGGGATGTCAAAAGTTTAGTAAAGTGTAACTCAGGTGCTCGAGTCCAGAAACCAAGTGATCCTACCGGCCTGGATCGGGCACCTGAAAGCCTCTGAGTTTGCAAAACGGTTGCTATCAATTTGTCTTTTACTTCTAGCTTTAGGTACATTTCGTAATGCGTGTGCAATATAACTATATTTCTGGAGAGATACAACATTCTAGCAGCTCCATGCACAGATCTGGTCTGAAAGACGCTTATTGAGAGGCATTGAACCAAGAGGGATGCAGAAGCCATCTCTCTCCAATCTCCATGCATAGGGCTAAGTCCACCAGTGTTAGGGGATTTAGTCACAGGCCTCTCACAAAGCGTCAGACTTTGCTGCAGTCACGTAGAGGCGACTCTTCTCCTCTGCTCCCTCTTGGTTGTAAGTTTTCGTCCCTCAGACTACATGCGAATGGCGCGAGAACTATTGAAAATGATTTCTGACTACGTGTTTGGTATGCTCAACTGGGTTTTTATTTGACAGCGATGTTTGTTTTTGTTATTCAGTATCAAATGGTGAAAGTGATGTACCTAAGGATGCAGACTTTAGCTACATGCAGTCACAAGTACCAGCAGTAAGATGATTTTTATAAGAGTCTGCTTAAAACAATGAGAAATTTGTTTAGTGCCTGCTTATATATCTTAAATCCATTTAGAATATTCTTTAATAGACCAATTGCTATCCACATTTTGGTGTACATACATGGTATGATAAACAAACGTACATCATTTCTATATCCAATCAATCTATATCCAATCAATGTCGATGATCAATGTAGTATCTGAGTTCGAACTTCCAACCTGCTGTCTGAGACAATTATTAGAAGAAGAGCACATCCTCAAGCTAGTCTTGTGAGGCATCCTGTGACATAAAGTCTTGGCATCTTCATTTGTCTTAGCTGTGAGATATGCAGTTACTTGGCCATTCTTCTTTCTACCTAACCACTAGACTACCATGTGCCCTATTTTTGCTTATTACCGGTAATGTTGACCTCTTGGCTATAACTTGTAAGTGTGGATTGTCTGCCTATGGTCAAGAGGTGATAGTACTACATGGTATGCTCTCTGCAGATCCTGATTTTACCAACTGTGCTTGATTATGGTCATTCCACAGAATTCAGCACATGATGCTGCTGTGACCCTTGTTCATTCCTTTATCTTGACGCCCTTTGTCTTTTCCAATGCCCTCCTTGTAGGCCTGGCAAAGGCCAGAATTTGTTATTAGCTATCAGTGCATTTCATATAATGAGCACAATATTTGCTTTACTTTCTAAACTGACATGCTTTTTTGTCTTGTCATTTGCACAGGCCAGCGGATACACCGGCATACCTATGACGGATAACGATCCCTACCTGTCTTACTACGCTGCGTCGTACATGCCCTATCCTCCTCAAGACGACATGTCATCTGGCATGTGGTCATCGACAGATCAGATTCCTTACCAGTACAGTGGTGACTACAGTACGATGATGGCTGCTGCGGACTATGCGTATCCCCAGCCGGGCGGCTTTGGGTGGTTCCCGGGTGGTGATAGCGGGCCGTGGGGGAGCAATTTAATGGCTGGAGATCTAAAGGGTGACCAAGGCTATCCTGCGAACTATTACAGCATGCATGAGATGCCTGTCTATGGAGGAGGCATGAACGGGCAGAAAGAGGACGGTGGAGTAAAAGCTCTTGAGCAGAGCATGAAGGGCATGACGGTCGGCAGCAAGCGAAACAACGGCAGCGACTCGACCAGCGCGTACATCAACGGTTCTCTTGCCGCTTCGAATTCGAAGAAGGCGACATGGGCGAACATAGCGAGCCAGCCGGCACAGTCAGCATCCAGACCGAGGGCTTTTCCGCGCGCCCCACTTCCGTCTGGCGGCAGAAATGCCGCAGATTACGGTATGTGGGATACGAAGAACGATGGCGGCGCAATGATGAAGCAGGCGACCTCTCAGCCACACGAAGGCTGGGCAGCATCACGCAAGAGGCCGATGGCTATGAATTCCGCTGGATTAGCTGCTGGTCCAAGCACCGGTAGCTATCGGTATGCAGCGTGTGATGGAGGTGCTGCTCCTTCTGGCGGTTTAACACCGTCGAACACTGTTCTGGATAAGCTAGTGAACGCGAACCTCTACAACCCGAAGGAGTTTGACCTGAATCCGAAGGCGGCGAGGTACTTCATCATCAAGAGTTACTCGGAGGACGACATTCATCGTTCGATCAAGTACGGCATCTGGTGCAGCACCGAATACGGCAACAAGAGACTGGATGCGGCGTTTCGAGAGCGTGAAGGCAAAGGCCAGGTCTATCTGTTCTTCAGCGTCAACGGTAGCGGCCATTTCTGCGGTATGGCGGAGATGACGAGCGCAGTGGACTACCATGCGACGTCAGGCGTCTGGGCTCAGAGCAAGTGGAAAGGACAGTTCGAAGTGAAATGGATCTACGTAAAAGACGTTCCAAACAGTCAGCTGCGCCACATCAAATTGGAGAACAATGAGAACAAGCCAGTTACAAATTCACGTGATACACAGGAAGTTCCTTCGGAAAAGGGCAAACAGGTGCTACGCATTCTGCACCAGTATCGCCACACGACGTCGATTTTCGATGACTTCAGTCATTACGAGAAACGTCAAGAAGAGGAGTCGTGTAAGAAGGTGAGCGACAAAACTACTTGAGAAAAAATTTCATGTTGGCGGCAGTAGTTGGGTTTTAACGCAGAGGCTGATCATCAGGTTGTTGTGTAGACATACTCACACTTGTGATGATGTGAGAGAGAGGGAGGGGGGAGGGGAGGGAGGAAGGGGGTGAGGGGAGGGATAGGGAAGGGAGGGAGAGATACCAAAACTGAAATGGAGAGAGAAAGGTGGACAGACAGTGAGAAGTGAACAAGTTTTTAGTTAGTTGGGAAGTCTGAAAATTGTAACAAATTTTGTGTGTGATGCAATGTGATGATGCTGAATGGCACTGCTTTATTGATTGGTACAACTAAGTTCTTGCATAAGCTAACATAATTCTGTGACCACTAGGACTTTAGCTGGTACTGTGTAGTACAAAGTAGTCTTGAAGGATGGCATCAGCACTAAATAATGCAGATTCATCATTTGCCTACATGCATGTTTCTTGGTGTCATCATTGACAAAGAAATCAACATTCGACCAATGACATATTGGTTACTTTACCTTCTATAACAGACGTTACATTCATAACTAAGGAATATAGTTCTTGTGCTCCATCATGAGAGCGACTCAAATTAATGTGGCAGTATTGATGACATATATGCAAAACTAGTTCTGATGTGATAGATATCATTGACTGTGCTATGTCCTCAGATATTTTATATACCACACAAGTTTATGATTATAATTATGTAAGATTGGCAATATGGTTAACAACTGGCTTATTGCTTCGATGTCCAAGGTTTGAATCTTTTTGCTTGTGTGAATTAGGAGGAAGTATTATAATGGGCTACACAGATGAAAGTATTCAGTTAAATTATTATTATGATTATGCATTTATAAACTGCTACTGATTGTCTAATGGAACTGAACAATTGTGAATGAAGGACTTTCTCAGGGCCCTCAGCTGCAATTGTTTGAACATGTACCCTCTACGGGTGTTCTAACCAATCAGCTTCTGCATCCCAATTCCCAAATAGTCTTCTTGATAATGAACTGATCACGTCTTACTTGCAATGCATCATAAGTTGATGTCTTTTGCGTTAGACAACAGCACAACATGTAATTACAATAACATTCAACTGATTAACATTCCGAACATAGTTATGTATTGCCCTCGATTCGCCTCTCATTCTGAAATATTTCAGACTATGAATACCAACATATTCTTTATATTGCCCAACGCCCACCATTGAATTGTGTGATGTAGGCCCAAATGCTGTACAACAAAGCTACATCCTTCAAATTCTGAATGTCTAGATCTTCAAGTGTTCTTAAGAGAATTTGCTCGTTGCATGACTGTCATTCCATGGCCAACAAAAAAATAACAATATAAATTTGAACGAATTTTGTAGCAGTCATTTTTAACAGAGTTGTTTCAAACTGCAATAACTGATAACAGGTTTCTATTTTCTGTTCACAGGACAGGCAAGGCAGTCGAGACTGAAGTTCTTTGCTTCGCAGTGCAGTTGACCTAACATACGATGGCTAGATATTATAAAAGCTTGAAAATTTTTGTTGTGTATACGTAATCTTAATTTTAGTGATGCGAATGGCAACCTTCTACATTTTGCTTCCTTGCCCGGTTTGAATATATTTGCATGTATCAGAACTGCATTGATTTAAATGAATCCCTAGACAATAGACATTATATAGGCCATACCTGTACACTTGCAACCGTGGCGATTTCGGAGAAACCTTTGAATGTTTTCGTTGTTTTTTATACCTTTCGAAGTGGACTGGGCAGTGCTTTCTGAAGCAATGGTGTTCTGATTTCGCATGGTCTAGTCGGAAGTGCAATTTTTGTTGTGCTGCAAAAGTTGGCAGTGAATTGGAATTTTGGAGAACGATTCAATCTACTTAGCATCCAACTCCAGTTGTTGCTGCCATATGGAACTGCATGATGCTGAACACTGAACAGTTATATCATAGCGTATTTAGTGTACCTATTTAAACCCATAGTTTGGCTGTGGATAATGTTTTGTTGTCGAGCTGTATATAAATAAGATAGACTGAACCATTAGTTTAGTTTGCTGTCTGTTTTAATGTGCTCAAACTTATTCAAGTAAAATCTAATGAAGCATTGCGGTTGCGGTTCCGTCCTTGCAGACTTTTTCGGTTTCTCTGTAATTTGTTTGGTGAAAATTTGTAAATGTAATGCATCTTGATGGTTTATGCTAAACGGTTGAGCGGTGTGTTGATTCGTTTAACAGGTTTAAAACAAATGGTTATGGTGGTTGTTGATTCCGTGTTCAATAGTTCGGTTTGATATTTGAACCAGCCAACGTATATTCAGATGTTTACAGGTGTTTATATTTTACTTTCAATCTGTGACAGTTGTGTGTATTCCTGTATATATGCATACATGTGTTGGGACTCCATATTTGGGTGCTACATGTCAGAGCAGTGGGAAAAGGCTTGATAGCCAGGTTCCAAAACGAATCGGCTAGGTGAAATGAGAGAGTTAAAAAAAGAAGAACTAGTGGACAATTTTCAAAGTGGCCTATTGTTTAATAGTTGCAGCATGAACATGGAGGGAAGCTACAACTCTTTTATAATGACATTTTGTCGGTCAAATGATGAAGTCTAACACAAACTGAAGCAATATTTAGATAGGCCTACTATTAGACCTACCAAACATCCTAACTATACAGGAAAGCAAGACATGTATTTATAAGAACAAAGCTGATGGCGCCAAAAAGGCACATGTGAAATGCAAGAATAAAGCCAAATAGATTTGCAGCAGGAGACTTCAGCTTCAGAATCGCAAGAGCCATAAAATCTTGCACAATTGATAAAGGCAGTTTTCAAATGATGAAGTGGTAAAGCGTGACTGGACAATGATGACAAAAGGCAGTGAGAGAGTGTAACTTGATCAATTTTTTCTTGGGGGTCGTCGCAAAATTATTGTCGAGATGTTGAAAAGGGGTCGCCACACTATAAAAGGTTGAGAACCGCTGCCATACCTAGTCGTGGCCAGATATTGGTCTCCTGACTTTGGAAAATCCAAACTCGTTCGTGCTATCTGGAATATGCTGTGTGCAAAAACCGGCTCCTTGGTTAAAAGTTGCAGTCTACCCGTACTTCATTTTCTTAGCCAGAGCAAACTGAGGGCTTGTGGCCAGTCGCAGCCATCATCATAGCCAAGTCAGCTAGGGGTGCCGTTATCTCGAACCAAAAACGAAAGAACTTTGGCTCACTGACATGTCTTGCAATTAGAAGTTGGATTTGCTAAACCAAATAAGGCAAACATAAATTAATCATTTATTCAAAATGCCATTTTTGCCTAACCTCTGAATTCACAAACCTAAAGTAGATTTGTTTGATATTATTAACACGTTCATGATCCAACTGATCCTACCCATAGAGTATCTGAAAGACAATTTTTTTGTTTAGTGCACCAAACGCTTGTACAACACAATCAATGCGGAAGCACACCTAACTCCTATCATTATGACTTCTCGTTGGTAGTATGCCTTGAACTGCAGTAGATGGCATTTGCAACACACTCCATTCATGAACTAACAAATTGATTTATTCCTACAACCTGAACTTCATAAATTGATTTATGTAAATAAAATCGTACATTTTCACAGATAGTAACAGTTTAACAGAAACACCAGTTCACTTAAATGTCTACAGTACAGTAGCGTGAGTGGTCCATTTATAACACTCTTCAATATGCCACTACTCAAAGGCACAGTCCAACGGCATTACAACTCTGGCTGAATCATGACTGGACATCGTAGGTTTCCCATGATGCACTAGGATTCAAACTCTTAGAGCCAACACACAATCCACAAACCACCACAAAACTACAGCAAAAACAAAATATCTGCTGAAATATCTCATCAAGTACGAATCTTAATCTTTAGCACATCCAAAGCCGTGTTTGGTTGTTTCTTTGACTTATGCTTTTTACAAGTTTATTCAACAATGCTTTTAATTCAAATGCACCCAGTTCTCTGCTACAAATCACAATATAATACATATGTATGTTATTCTGTGGTAACAAAATCTAATACAATAATATTAACAATTACTACAACTTGATATTTAATATGAACATTATCTATTTTAAACTGTTAATATTACTTCCTGCACATTATGACAATCATTTAAAAAGAACAGAAAAAAACAATGCCTGGTATATATTTGTTTGACCTGCATGAACAAAACCTTATGTTTGAAGCACTACTTCAGACATATTCCAGATCTCATTAATATAACAAAAAGGTCCAACATTTGTTGCCTTGCTAGAAACTTACAGAAAAGCGGTCTTTTGGAATACGACATATTATTTGTAGCACAAATATCGGAAGAAACAACAAACCTTTATTAGCAGTGTAAATGGCTTGATTAAACCATTCAGTTACGGTGGGCTGCCATACCATGTGCATCATAAAGCGTACTGCACTACAGTGATACTAAACGTAGTCTTGTCGTCGACCTTCTAACGACTCGAGCTTATGACCAACATGCTGCATTTGTGAGGCAGTAGAGGGAGCTCCAAAAATTATGAACCATGATTATAATATAAACTCGATATTTAACTTTCTAGACAACTCGTTTGTGACACAGACATGCTCAATGACAACTCCTGCCACTGCAAAAGTTAAGAGCAGTGTGTGTGTGTGCGCACCAGTGGATTGCTATTACAAGTCCATTGTTGATGTGTGCTAGAATAACTACGCCAATAACAATTGTCTTGCGCTGTCTCACTGGTTGTGCTTTGTGTTCCATCCTACTTATCTGATCTCTGCTGCATGGTTTAGCATGACTTGGCATCCTGTCGAGCTCCCTGGTCCATAGAGCCCACTCCTCAGTCACAAAGAATTGAGCCTTCTTGGTTGCACTTGGAATGGGCTTCCACTTGTGCTGCATTTACTGCCCTGAACAATTTGCCCGCTTCATGCAAAATGCTCAAGTCCTTTTTCTTTGACCATGGCTGGGATGGGAGCGCTTCTGAGTAAGCATTTTGAAGAGGCTCAATATAAATCTCCAGAATAAATGAATGAATAACGTTCAAATATTTAGCTAAGATAAAATGTTGCTAAAATGCACTAATATATGATAGACACCCCAAAACATCTATGTCTGATTCTGTTTGGTGTCAGATAACTAATTCCTAGGCATTGAAACCAACATCTATCAAACCAACATGCAAAGAGATTAACATTAATGAGGTTGGCGCTCTTGATTCATCCTTGTTATTAAAATTCAAACCCTCAAAATGCAATATTTTAAGAGGGGAGCAATAGGGACTTACTCAACTGATGCAGCTTAAAGCACAACAATTGCACAAATGACCGTTTAACTCATCTTAACAAAATAAACACCAGCTGGTTACTCGACTTTGATAAAGATGGGTTTGTTAACATGCACATAACTCAACAACAGTATCAACATGTTTCATTTAAACAACGATTCCATGAAATGGAAGCCTAACTTTCATACCAACCTTATCTCGAGTGCAACACATACATCACTGATAGTTTCACTTTAAAAGCACCATAAAATATTGAAGAACTGGTGCCACAAGTGCAGTAAGATTTCAAACGAGAATCTTTGAAAGTTGAAGCCTTTAACTTTCATAGCATGTGCTTATGAAGGCAGGAATTTCTACTTTTCTGTAAGTATGGCCAGTGTTATGTTCAATTCATCACCCGTTCAACTGTCTGCTAAATGACGGCTAAAAAATTAAAGGCTTCAAGATGCTGCAAGACGCTATCCAACAATATACAAACTGTAAATACACAAAATGGAATAATTCTTTTACATAACTGATTACATGGGCTTTTCAATGATTCAACTGGGCCAACACATACTCGTACTGCATTTTTAAAGTTTCACTTGGACTTCTTTTCTACAAGAACCTGATTTCTGGCCCAGCAGACACATAACTGACTTAGCTGACCAACCACATACATGCCTTGTATCTACGACATGAAAGTCTTGGTAAATGGGTTGTTTCAGCCGCTGGCCCTAGCCTCTGGAACTCTAATGGCAACTCAAAGCCAAGTTTCATTCTCTGATGCTAACCTGTTTCAGTCTCATCTCGTGCAACAGTGACCACTGACATTCAAACACTGAAGTGAAAACTTCTCCATGGTTAGCATCAATATCATTTAAGACAATCAATCAAACTTAATGTAGTCTTTCTATAAACAATGTCAAAATAAAATTTAAAAACTTATTTGGCTAAAGTAAAATGCGGTGTACATACATTTCGAATTGCATTTACTGTTCTCTGTGTTAGCACACAAAGTCAGTCACTCACTTGGCTCTCACACGAACATCAAGTAAGTCTGACATTGCAATTTACTAATTTCCTTTATAAAGCGCCATAAGTGGAGGTACACATAAGAGGAAATTACAGTGAGCACTGAAATCCCTCACTCGTAATCCTCGCTAACTCCTCCTGTCTTCAGCTCTTCTCACAGAGGAAGACGGACGATTTCTTCCAACGACATCCACAGTAAAACAACAATCCGCCAAATCATTGTTGCACGAGACTAATATCAACAAGAACAAAAGGATAGCACGTGCATCTTCACACAACAGATCATACTACACCTCGTCTCAGATGTTATTGCAAACTGATTTCAGACTAGATTGCCCAAGTGATGAGCAGTTTCTGCTCACAACTTACTTGCTCACCATACATGATTGATAATTAATCAGCAGAGAAGCAAGTGCAAGGACATGCAAAATCACAGATTCCTCTACAATCATCACTACCTTCTCAAACTGATCGATATTATTGACATCTCTATCCTGCTCGACTACCAGTGGCCGGACCGTGCAACAACTGTAATTTGGGGCACTGTTCTAGACTTTTCTATCAAGACGTAACGTCGATGAAACGATACTTTTTGCGAACTATTGAAACGGGATCTTTGAAGAGCAGCGGATCGAATCTCATGGCCGATCGTTGTAGCGCCATATAGCCAAACTCCTCAACGAACCGATTGAGGCAAAACTGTCGTTGCCTGAAGTGTTTACTCGACAACCACAACGACACGTTGCCGTTTGAAGCGGCAACGAACGCAGGATCATGGCCGTCCTGATAGACGGAATCCCTGTAGTATTTTCGTTGCGACAGCTTTATCGGAGGATATTTCGTTATGTGAGTGACGAGAAAATTCATTAGAATGTCTTCACAGTTCTGCAGCTCGTCGATTACAAAATGGAGTGATTTCGGTAGGAGGTTGGTGTACAGGTAACTATAATACCTACAACACACAAAATATCAACTGCTGTAGAGTAATACTGTAATTAATGCAAAATAAGTACTTAAAGATTGGCTATAACGTGACTCTATGAACACTAAAAAAATAAGATGCTGTGTAAGAAGATCTTAAGGTGGAAGCAAAATATGGCAATCCCAAAACCTGATAAAAAAATCAAATAATATTTATCCATACAAACTGCAATGACATTCATTGTGTATCATGCAAAAAGTTGGAATTTTTAAGCACAGAACAGTGAAGTGAAGCAATACCACACACATTATATTATCAGAAGGCATCAGTATGCACGCGGAAAATGATGTGCCACGTAATTTTGAAATAAAAACAACTATTAGTTGGATTGACATGTCACAGGTGCATATGCTCCATTTCATTTTTATTTTCATGATCATGTATAGATGCAAGTTCATAAAAACGAGTCATATATTAAGCAAATCCAAAGATGTAGTCATAGATATGTAGAGTAGGATTGTTAAGTTCATTTTCTATGCCTTCTGATCACCATCGGAATTCATACCGCACTGTACGGTCAATGTCCTCCGTTTTTAACTAATTTTACTACATGGGTAATAGAAATTTTAAAATATCTTTTTTCCTGATGAGGAACTTTACGAACAATCTGTCCTCTGAGATTCTAGTACACCAACACTAAACCAATGTGACTCCCCCATTTATGTTCAACAGGGCAAATCAAATGAAAGAAAAAAAATTGAAATTTATATGACATCTTTGTCCACCTTCATTAACATTGCTTTTTTCCCCAAAATGAACCACATATTCAGTTAGTTCATATTTCTGCTCTGTTGTACCTGTGCTCAATGCATCAACTTCTAGAATCAGTGCAATGGACAAAAATACGACACAGCGAAGTAACAACATACAATGTCAGTGAAGCGACTTACTTGTGATAGAAAGCTGCACTTGTCAGCACCATTGAATAGTCGCTCGTCCACTTGGATGTGTAGCCCCAGCGTTGGTGGCCATCATGCCATAAGTGACTGCGTGCCGCATAACCAACTATGCGCTCTGGAAAGTTCTTCCAGACACTAAAGGCAAAATTAACCTAAAAAACAACAAGTCATGCAGCTGATGAAAAATTAAAACTGAAACTATGGTTTAAAAACGATGTAGCTTTGATTTCACAGTGAAACAAAATTTAGAAATGTCTCAACAATTCCTGATGTGTGCCGACTGCTCAAGTGTATGCAATAAGAAGAGCCACAGCCTACGCACAATAATGCCAATGATCATGATAACTACTTTTGCTCAATACTAGTTTTCAAGTAAATTATCCCTCTTCGTCGTTCATCGATAGAAGAAGACATGCCAGAGAGAGTTTTAACTAGATGCGATTACACAGTGTGACATAGATTATGATTCTACAACAGTTATCAGCTTTTTCATTATCGCCAGCGGTAACGATTAATTATCATTATTTTTTTAATACCATAACATAATAGATTAATTACACGTTTCCTTAACACAAAGAGTAACAGTTTCTGAGAGACCATGTGATATAGTTTGGGAAAATCACAGAAACAATGATCATGATGACGGCCGTAAAAAATGATCAGTACCTCATCTGTAATAATCTTAATGTCATCATCAAGACTGAGAATTGCCTGTGTTTCAATTTCACTGTAAGGTAGCATTCTTTCACTGATGGACTAAAATGTAACAGAAAAACAACAACATACAACTCATCAATTTCTACATGTCCAATTCCACCTGCAGTTCTGATTCCAACGCACTTTCATCCATGAATTAAAAAAACTCACAATAAAAATGTTTAAATCATATCTTAAAATCAGCTTACCAGTAATATGACTTCCACGGCTTTTACCTTATACTTTAAAAAATATTAATTTGGCTATACAATTACTATATTTTGTCTGATTTCTTAAAGACATTGTGCGCCAACATATTCATTATACATAAATTTCTGCAGGCATTTTAAACAGTACTATTCTTAATTAATCACAAATGAAAATGCTTTCCCAGTAGATCCAATAATCTATCAAGAGCCTCTATCTTCAACTTCCACTCAACTCAACAGACCTGTAAACATTCATTGGCATACGCTACTTACTGCTGCAGATTTACTCTTCTGATTTTTACGAGCGCAGGGCGTCTGTCCAGCATTTCCCCTTATCTTCATCAATTGTATTTATTGCCGTTGTATTTATAGTCTTGTTTAGTCACAAAAAGGCAATCACTATATATCACATATTCTGCACGTAACTGTAGTACTGGTAGTCTAAAATGCGCCTCTATTCAGTGGATTTAAATGGACAATCTTTAACTTCAAGACCACAGCAGATATTCCATCTAATTATATATCAGTACTATATTGCAAACTTGTCCTTCCAAACAAGGAAACATTCCCATCTCTCACACTGATCTCATACGAAACGAGCAAGTTGTCAATTTCTCATTTTTATGCCCAACACTTCTTACTCAAACCTGTGTGATTGGTACTGGTATGGTCAGTGTGTTTATCGAAAACTTTACCTCAGATCATCCATCAGACTTATTTGACATGAGTTAAATGTTGTCTGAATAGCGTAGCATGACAGATAGAAAAAAGATAGAAGATAAATATGAATCTCCACAAAGCATTGCTGTGAATTACGATATCAATGTAGTCAAAATGCAAGCCTAGATGCACATTGCACAACGCGCAAGCAATACATATAAAAAAGATGACTAAACAGAGCCATACAAGTAAGATAAAAAGTGATCTAACTACAAATGGTAGAATAATATTACGAGTACAGCTACCAGTCAATAATTATAATTTGTTGGAAGTACCTGGATTTGTTTATGAACGACAGGCACTTTTACCGGCCATCTGGTGTCCGTTGGAATAGGCTCTTGCATATGCCAAAGTATTATTATCTGTTAATCAACAAACACATTAATAGTGTTTCCATTAGTGTAAGACTGAAAAAGTAAAATCACAATGACAAATTGGAGTTTGTTGAGATACTGCTTATTAATTATACGTGACGTCGGCAGAGAAAAGGGACCACTTGTCATTGACTAGATCGGCTGGAAAGTGGCCTTTTTCCAAGACCATAAATATTGATTTTGTATCTGAGCAATGCAAGTTCAGCTCGGACTCACTGTACTGCAACTGTATAATGCTGCATGATGTAGGTCTATTCAGGCCAATTTATGTTCTCAATGTATCAGTTAGAGAGAGATAGGTTGCACTTCAATAAACGATTTCTAGACAAATGATATTTCGAACAAAAGTGCAAAAACTTTGAACCAAAAGCCAAACTGACATAATTTCTAGCTGGACTTTCTAAAAGTATATAATTATGCTTAGTTGTTTATGAACAATGTTAACAAGTTAATCTCCCGCAAGTAATCCCTTTCCCAGACGAGGTCCAACATATACCATGTTGAGACATCAAGTATTTAACCCTTTGAACCCGAAGTCAAAGAAAATTGACTTCGCATATACATATATACACCTTTAGGCTACATATATACATAAACCGATGGATGTCGTCTATACAGACAAAACTTATATATAAGAGGAGAGGGAGGAGTTTCTGAATAACGTTTCTGAATAACTGGAAACTGAGAACCGAGGCAAACCCCTCCCACCCCCTGCTGTTCCTTCACTTTGAGATCTGGCAGCATACCTTCTTCAAGTAGGCACTCCCGCTCAATGCTCTGATCAAGCGATAAATGGAAGAGGACGGCAGAACGGTTCGGTTGGTGGCGTAGATAACCGCAGTGAAAGAGTCATCTGCAGCGTAGCCAAGAGACCGCCAGTAGAACGGATAGTCAGTTAGCAGCTGCGAGTATTCGGGCAAAATGCTCACAGCTCCAGGCACAGAATTCCACACATAGGACGTACGGCCCATGTACCGATAGACGCGGTCCTTTAATATCTGTACAGCGTACACAGAAAAAACAGATATAATTCAGCATCTAACGTTGACTGAAAGCAGAAACACATTCAACGAACTTATCAAAGTCAGCGTAATTTATCAACAAGGAAGTCCTTAAATTTACTCTGAGCACACTTAATAAAATCTAAAATCGCAAAAGCAGCGAAAGTGCTTCAAAGATTAATTGCAAAACGAGATCTTATAACATGAAAAATAGATGATCCAAACGACGAATGTCTCTGTCACTCGAACAGCTGTTCACCAAGTATTTACGTAACAACAGAGATAAGCTGAGATATCATATATAATATATATATATATACACTCACATGTTACTGAAATATACATAAAAACTTACATATACATACCCATGTAGCTTTCTAGTTTCCCATGTTTAATAATAATAATAATAATAATAATAATAATAATAATGACGACAATTTCAGTGGCGTCGTAAGACTCGTAACACAGCACATGCCATTACAAGGGCGCCTCAACAAACACAAACGCAATCAAGACTCTTGACATCACCCTCCTCCTTTCCAGGCTTGGGACTGGCTCTACCAGAAAAACTGACCTTTGTGCCTTGATGGTTATAACATACATAAAAACAAATATAATACATAATTATATATTATGTATATTAATATACACACACACCATTTTCAAACATCACACAAGTGCAAAATGTGGTAACAGTATTGAAATATTACTTAACAGCATAATATGGAAATAACTGGTGGGAAAAGCAACTCCTACAAAGACCCTTGTTTCAAACGGTAATAAAATTACACAAAATGCACAGTTATACTGACGCAACATTTGTGGAAGGAGTAACCAAAAACAGGAAGAAAACCCAAATTCAGGCAAAGATAAACAAATTCCTAGAATATACACAAAAGCAACACAATATGATTACAAAATCCACAAATGTTATCACAAACAATAATATAAAACAAAAGCAAATTGTGTATGAGAATGCAGACAATCAAACCATCCTCTGGGATCCATGAATTCAGATAATTCAAGCTAACAAAATGGTTGTTCCGAAGGCACTTATCTACTGACATTTGCAACCACCATTGAGAGCTGATGCTTCAAGAATAGTCACCCACTAGACATTTCATAAATACATACATATATACATACAATACATGCATACATCATATGCATATATATATATATATGATATTATACATATATATATATATTTAACACAGTCAAACACTACATCCTGCTCTCGTCAAAGAAACACGTAACCCAAATGTCGGCATGAGCATAAATTATGTTTGCTGCAAGCGACCTTCAGCTTGCCATAATTAAGAAGTCACACCATATTTGTTTAAATACGGTAAGCATGTCATAATAACTATGGCACGATCATTCATGGAAAAAATGCTTATCAGTTTCATGCTCCTGTGGGCTTGAAACACGATGAGAAATATCAGTTTCTTAATCTGAAATCTGAAGATTCACTCATTTTTGTCCTGTTGACACGAGTCACTAAACACGACAAGCTACAAGCACCTGACATAGAACGACATCAGTTGTAAGGTTAGCAGACAGCTGCAGTGTTGCATTGCATGCTATAATAATTATGGACACACGTGAGAAACGTTTTGCTGGGTTCACAGGGCATTCAACTTTACGATAGTAAGCCAAGTGAAACAAGTATATCAGTCACTTTCCAGGTTTACTCCATTACTGGCTGGCAGTCAAATTAGCTTAAATGATCATTATACATGAAATTGTTATTGTTACCACAACCGCAAAATGCTTCAGGCCAGCAAACTGCAAAATATCTAAATGACTGAAGCTGGCATTAGTTGGTTTGGGAACTAAGTGTTGGTCCATGAAGTCATGTAGCAAACACTAGTCAGCATGGTTTGTGCTTAGAAACCGTCTTATTAAGACTATATATACGTAACACAGCACATGCCATTACAAAGGCGCCTCTACAAAACACAAACGCAAACAGTCAAAGGTACGCCTTAGAAAACATATGTCTTCCATCCATGGATGCAAGACCAGTACATCTGAATCTGAGGTGTGAAGCAATTAGGAATGAAGAACAACCTGCTTAAAGCTGCTCCCCAAACCATCTCAGGGCAAGTTCAAACGCACACTTTCAGCATTTCTTGGTCACCAAGTTTAAGTCAAACAAATGAATTATACTGAAAAAAGTTCACGACCGTACACAGTCCATCAAAAACTAAAAGTTGCACATAATTAACAAGCAATCACTTTACTTAGAAGGTAATCAGTTAGTACAGACGAAAATGAAATAGTGACAATTTAAACCAATTGAAAAAGTCAATCAACAGTCAAACAAAACTTAGAAATACAAACACCTAAAATGTAGCCAAAACTAATTACTAAAAATGTCCACCAAATAGACAATAAAAAATTACATAATTTGTGGATGCCTAATAACTATAAGCAATAAATTTCTCAAACCACAAAAGTAATCAATTTAAGAACAGATTATAATCAAACACTGCACATATGTAATCACGTACAGCAGTCCTTCCATGTCTTACGTATCCTTGTGGCACATGGCCTTTAATACCGGTAGGTCAGATCAAAGATGTTGCATATGACATCACATTGACCAGGAGGATGCTACATGCCTCACCAGGTTGGGTTTCATGGAGCAGCAAGCAAGGAACCTATCCAAGTGGTGATACATCTACTGATACCTCTTCGTTGTCCCCTTCCCCACCCCCACATTCCATCCCAAAGGACTTCTCAACGTTTGAGGAACTCTGCGACGACAACACAGACACTCCAGTCACTCCAACATAAGCAGACACTTCATCGCTGTCACTTGCATATGATGTCTGATGGCCACTTAAGCTAGCTGCAGTTTACAAAATGCATTCTACCAGCTTCTCTGCAAATGTACAGAAGAGTCGAAATCATTGCAGATATATTCAACACTGAAGACCAAAATGAATGGAAATTCAAATGTGTCTGCAAACACAACACACTTGATAAATTAAGGCATAATCAAGATGCACATGATAAATTACGGCATAAACAAGACGCACATGATAAATTACGGCGTAATCAAGACGCACATGATAAATTACAGCGTAATCAAGATGCACATGGAAATTTACGGCATAATTAAGACGCACATGATGAATTACGGTGTAATCAAGATGCACATGATGAACTACAGTGTAATCAAGCTTCACATTTTAAGACCAATTGATTTGAATAATTGGCTGATGGATTCCTATTTCATTAAGCACTCTAGCAATCTCACGGTTCAAGGCATCACCCTCCTTACCTCTGCACGTACAACAACAAATCACTCTTAATACACGAATACACGACGTGACAGCACACCTCTACTCAAGCAATCTGCTCAGCAGGATCAAATCATTCAAAAACCCTCCCCCTTCTCCGCCACCCATTGGGGCGACCACACTGTACATAAGCGTTGAAACGCTGCAACAGGTTTAATTTTAAAACTGTATTCACAAATTCACTTATTTTATTTTTGTCAAAACAATTATAACTTTCTACAGTTCTCGATCTAGACTCAAAAATGCCAGCCAATGATTGCTGGCGAAGGCTGTGGACTGACAGTGATAAATTACAACGTTGGAAATTTGCCACGTTATGCGTAGAAAACAATGAGTGCGCATTTAGCACTTTCAGTTGAGACATAATCAGCTCCCAAGAGAAGTCAAGCCATCTAATAAATACTCAACACACACATTTTCTAACAAATTATTCTCTTGGGCCACAATTGTGTCAAAGAGACTGATATATATCGGTAGCCAATTTTCTGGCAACAGTTGACGCCTCTTTTACAAAACTGACAACAATAATTAATTACCCGAAATATGCACTCAGTAATATTGCATATTTCTCGCACAACAAATGCTGCATAAAAAAGTAAACAATTCCTTGCAAAAACATCAACATTTATTTAGCAAAATCAGGGGAAGACATTATCATCTGTATACCTGATCTGAAAAAAAACAGTAGGATCTACAGGCTAGAAATGCATGGTAACATAAATTCTACAACAGGAAAATCAGCATTTGAAACTTCTGGCTATTTTCCAAAGAATTTTCTTAAGTGTTCAAAGCCTGTCACATTGGCAACTTCAAACAGCTTTACAACCGTGAAACTAAACAAGTATCTCACTAATACACAAGACTAACCTTTGCATTTTAATGTTTGACTGATATCATATCAAATGCTACATTCATAATAAAACTTATTTGACTTATGAATGAATAACATCAGGAGCACAGCAACTCAAACCATATGGAATAAACTTAGACATATTTCTAACCATCGAATTTGTTTACCTCTAACGTGGTACCAACGATCTTTTCTATAGATGAAAAATACGTGTCCCACAGGAACTGTGTCTGTTGACGCATAGCCAAGATATCACCATGATTAATTGAGCGTACGATGCTAGGGATCTAAAAAATACAATCCATTAACATTTTTTAACTCGATAAAACTCAGTAGCAAGGTTGCAACAGAAGCATAATTTAAAAATTCCCGAGTCTTTGTAGGTTATCCAGAAGTAATTTCAGAATTTTACAGACACACTTAAACACTTTTCCAAAATATACGCAATTATACATGTATGAAGAGTTCAGGTTAGATGTTCTGTGCAGCCTGCTCCTCTCCCTTATAACCACACTTTTCCTACACTTTTCCTTGCCTTCCTTCCTTTTTATGTTTCCCCCTCAAAATAGTTCGGATCAATTAGCAAAAAAAACAAAAGACCAACACATTACTTCAACAATCACGCAAAATACTTAGATAATTAATCAAACTAAATAAAACCACTAAATGTTCTTAATTTGAAACGCTCATTTCTGATGCAGACCCATGACCGCATGTCAGAAACATAATACATGTTCTGAATGCACCTAGTTTAAACTTCTGTACTATAGACTGGTTCCGTTCTTCAACTCCTTTACTTTATGATCATGGCTCAACACAGCACAGGCTGCATCTACAGCCAGCTTGGCCTTCTTCACTTTTGATCTCAGAGGTTATCTTCATCTTTGAAGCGGATTCTGCATCATCTCTTGCCTTTGTTGTGGCTTTACTTTCAAGTATTACTTCTTCATGTCCAGATTTAGCACCACACATGTATATTGTATAATTGTATTAGTTTTCTTCCATGGATACCACAAGCATTGTTGAAGGAATCAAAACTTTTGGTTGAGGAACTAACTTAGACGTTTCATGAAGATTTTCATTTGACACTGATTCCAAGTATCTCTCTCTACTGCCACATTGCCATGACACGTGACATGTGAATGTGACAACACTACAATCAATCTAATCTGATGACACGTGCCAAATCGCTGCATATTCAGGTCAATCGTCTAGAAGTTTGACATAGAATTCCTCTAGTCTGGTGGTGGGTGTGCTGAAGTTCTCAAATGAAGGCTGCAACTCTGTTTATGCTAATTTCAACCCTAAAGTTTGTAATATTCCGCTTTTCATACCAACAACAGCAGAGAGAGAATGTTCTGTCATGCGAATAAAGACTTTCGTTGAGACCAGCAAAGTTGTACTCACTTATGCTGTCACCATTTCGCACACAGGATAGTGCTATACTTGATGCAATTCTCACAAGGTTATATACTTAAGTGGGATTTTTGCACAAAGAAATCATGTAAAAAATATGCCTTAAATAGATCTGAACAATTAATTCTCTGAGTGCTGAGGGAATTATCTGAGTGTCCCCAAGTTTTCAATTTTTTAAAACAAATTTCATGAGCCCCTGTTTTTGAGAGTTGTGACCACCCTGTATAGTGTAGAGAGTAAACAGAGGTGAAATCAAACAACTTTCTCCAATAAGACGTCTTTCACGCAATAACGCTCAAATAGCCTCTTTCTTGGGTAACTCAAGTCATGATTGGCAAGTGCTCCATGAATTACACTTCTGGCCTTCAGGCAATGGATCCAGACTGAAGCAATGTAGGCTGAAGGTCGCCAGGATTTAATTGCACATCACAGTGTCTGGCAATGTACCACCTACATCACTTTGGATTGAGGCTAGAAGAGATTAGCAGCTGAACTTCGACCAGAAAACCAATTAAATAACTTTTAATGTCGTGCAAAACACAAATATAAACATTTATCTTTCTATGCGTTATATCAACTGAAATTCATACTAAACACTTAATGCACAAACATTCGGGAAATGGCATTAAAATGAGAAAAGGACTACCCTGTAAGTAGAGCTTTATATTAATTGTGAAGGGTGATTATTTCTGCCTAATTCCATCTTATTATCACTTGTTCATGCCTCTGATCAAATAGTTTTAAACACAAATAAAGTCATCTTCTGTAAACTGACTAATGCGTATACTGCCGGCCGATGAAAACATGAGAAAAACACATCCAACTGAAGACACGTGTAAAAATAGTGAGTGAAGACATGTGTAAAAATAGTGAGCGAAAATAGTAACACGGAAAATAGTAACACGGACGTAAAGAAGAAGCGAGGCCAGTGTTCTGTTACCTGCAAGAGAAGTCGTTCGTCCGCCCAAACGACGGCCTTGTTCCAATCAATCACTTCGGAGAAAGGCAAGACCCAGTTGTTGCTAAGAAGAACAGGTATGCAACCAGCTTGCAATGACTCCAGGAACCTAGACACACCGATAGCAGAAAGAACTTGCTCAACAGCTGTGCCTCTCTGATCATTCATTATAATTCTCAGGACTCGCCTTAATCTAGCAAGCAGTACGGTCACTCTGATCTTGGCAGTTGGTATTCTAAAGTTATAAACCTACCACATTCCTGTAGCTCTTACTTAGAAAATCATCATCCTGAGTCACTTACTCAATTAAACTAGTGAAAGGCAGTGCAGATCTTTTATTGGATTATTCGTCAGACTCGGCAATCAATCAACGAAATCACAACAAACTAATTATAAACAAAGCACCGAAAGCAGGTGTTTACACAGCAAAACAGCGCCGCTGCTCCCATGTGTAACAGCCACACACCAGTAACTTGCTAAGAATCAAGGGAGAAAAAATTCTCATCAACGATGAATGGAACATAAATAGATACACTTAAAGAACATGTATAAATAATGACATTCTTAAAGAACATGTATAAATAATGACGTCTTAAAGAACATGTATAAATAATGACATCTTAAAGAACATGTATAAATAATGACATTCTTAAAGAACATGTATAAATAATGACGTCGTTTTTCACAACACAACAGAATCAGATCATTCATTTCTCCTCTTGTGCACGTGCTGCAAGATGGTTGGGCCACAGAAAACAATCAGATTTTTCTGCTGATTAATATGTATTAATTAAACCAACTAATCAATAACAGCAATAGCTGCAAATAAGTTTTCTTGTATTTTACTACCAGATGCCTAGGCAATCTGACAAAGAAAGATATTACAAAACATTTAAATTTATTAAGTACTATTAAAAAAATTACTAAACACCATACAATGAAAGAGTACATCATGCAGCGATCAACCAAAGAATGCAAAAATCTCAGCCATTCTTCAGGACAAAAATGTTTTAAACCACGTACTTAAAAAAGTTATCACACCACAATGGGGCTTTATGTACAATGCACTATAATACTGTTTTTGCTTAATGCCAAGACTGTAAGTGGCAGTCACACCTGCTACACTCACACAAACACACACACACAAGCAGACCCGCAAAATTTTATACACACACACAAAATCACTAGCATACTACCAACATGACAATCATGAAGCTATCTTTACTCACAGACCTGTCCCTGTATCTTTCCTCGCCTATGTCTATCTTTCTCTCTGTATGTCTCTTTCACCCACCTTCTGTTTGTCTCATTCACCTTCTCTGTCTTTCTGTCTATCTCTGTCTATGTGTCTCACATTCAGTTTCCCAAACAGTCCGGTGTCATCCTTGGCAGCATGCACTAATGGATGTATGATAGAACCAGCATCAGCAGCATCAATAGCAACAGTAGCATCAGAGCATCCGCCGCCTGGTCTGCTGCTGCTGTAATCTCATGCAATTGTAATGACCACCTGTTTATATTCGCAGGCATGCAGCCCATGCGGGTCACCACAACGGAAAAGGTCAACAAGTGTGTAAGAGAAAAACTTAATCTGATAGATTTGCCTGTGCACCCGTCTTCCAGTGCTGGAAAACTCCTTCATACCTGTACGAGCCGAGTCGTCTCCCACGAGGCACCAGGCAAAATGTGGAGTTTTTAAGCATCACTTTGTAGTCCCATCTACAATTCAAAACACAAGCACACATCAGTTTGATCTTTCACTTGTGCTCTTTAAAAGCATTTAACTACAAACAAACATAACGAGCTCATTAGCAGAACCGCATCATTTGGCACTTACCAATTTAAAACCCTCCAATGTAAAACGCACACATCATTCTTATGTACTTGATAAACCAAAATTCCCACTGCACTGTGGCATGCTTAAATCCTTCATGGTAAACCAAGCCCTTTAAAAATGAAACTCAAGCATGACAATTCATTTCGATCACAAAAATTTTGCCAAATGCTGCAAATGTTTAACAACATCTTCAGTCACATATATATCACTACAGAAAATCACTTACACAGTTTTTTACACACATATATACGTATACCAAATAAAATCATAATCAATCATTAACATCCACAATGTAAACCAACTTTTTCACCAATGAAACCTGTGACTTATGCCCGTGGTCAGTGACAGGGCTTGACTCTTATTGACAATAATATGAGGGACAAAATTAAAAGCGGAAGAATGCTGTAACCCAACTGATATTGATTATGTATTTGTTTTACGATGTCTGCATACCAGAGTGTATGACTCTTTTGCAACAGACTTTATAAAGATTAAAGTCACTTATGGTACTTACTTACTTAACTGACCCTGCTATTTAATTAAAATCTAAAAACTTTAAGAATGGATGAAGGACACTATAGGCACAGTCAAAGACAGAGACACAGCAGGCCGAAACAAAACAGTTGCTTTTACTGTCATTGCCTTAGACACAGTTACAAAATGACCCGTGAAATGCCATTCCTGGCTGGCAGTAGTTGGCCGTTCAGAGTTTTTGTCTCCCTTGATTGTATTACATCAAGTCTGAAAGCCACTGAATTGTCGAAAGAGGACCAGCCACGCAGATAGTCACAGACAAAATGCTGACATTCAGGCAGTGTCTGTCCGTAGAGTGCAGTATATACAATTGTAGGACGGTTGAGCAAGAAACATAGTTAAATATAGAACCACTCAAATAGCAAGGCAAAACTCAAAAATGTGCAATGGGTATATAATCAAAAATATGAAAGAAACAGACATAATGCAATTGTTTGTAGTTAACCATTATCACAAATAGACTGTGAAATGTTGGAAGGTTGGACAGGGACACAGTATGCTCCACCACATTCACCAAATCACTACTAAACAAAGCTGCAGAGTCCAATAGAATGGAAATTATCACTGGTATTATCTCATCCTTCATCATTTTTAACACATATAAACATATCACAGGAAACTTCCGATGTGATGAATAGACATCATGCTTTTTAAAATACTCCATCTAAACATCGGTCTGAAATTGCCCTACTCTTCAAAATCTGTCGTCCTATTGTAAACGCCTTCCCTCATAGTGCAGTCACTGGGCTTCCCCATGCAGTTCCACATTTTGAGTGCTTCTTATTGGATACGCTAATTAAATAAAGACCTACCGGTATATAACGATAAAAACAGTTAAGAATGTCTGGCACTGTCAGTTATATTGCTAGGCAACCCGTTCTTTTAGGTTTGCAGTGCATTTAGTCTCATTATCTTGCAATAACCAATTAGACTTACGGCAATAATAATAATCTGACATTTTGCACTTCTCAGTAAAATGGTTGGAAGCAGGATTTGTTGCCTTTCCTATGACATGAATGGTTATGGTTATGGTTAAGTGCTATGTGACATCATACTTGTAAGACTTTTCATGTGTTTCAGATATATTCTGCAGCAACCCTGAACAATAACCTCAGTATAAGAATTCTATTCCCAGCAACTAAACACTGCTGTGAGAGGCAGCATATATCTCTAACCTGAATCCTGGCTCATTAAAAACGAAAAATACATTCTCCACTTAAACACCTGCAGGTGCACGACAACCAATATAGGTAAATCAATAAATTAGCCTAACTACCTTTTCTCATTAAGCAAGTACCAGGTAGCCAAGTTGCTGGACACTGCACAGCCACCTCCAGACAGCTTCATTTGACAGCAGTGCGTGACAAGATTAATATCCTTCCCTTAGGATAAAAGCTATATACTGATAAGAACAGGAGGCAAGAAACCCAACTGCATTTCGTTTCTTCGCAGAACACAATTTAACCGATAAAACGTCAGAACCATAGATAGCTCAAGCAAATCTTCAGTAGAAAAGATGGATTGTCAAAATGTTCTCACTCTGCAACGACTGTTGAATAATAAATACTCATGTAGGAATCTGAGTGAACACTGTCTTCATACCCTATAGTTTTTAGTGATTACATCTAAGACAGCGGTGCGCAACCTGCGGCCGTACGGCCGCATGCGGCCGTGAAAGGAATCATTGGCGGCCGTGGACGCCAATCTAACTACAACATACTGGCGGCCGTTTGTAGATAAATTCATAAATATTTTTATTCCATTGTTTTAAAGCTAAGGTCATGTGAAGCAATTAGTTGCATTTGGGTTTTTTAGTGTCTGTAGGTATTAGCCTTAGCCTATAATTATGATACTCTCACTTGAAGCACGCACGCACGCTCACGCACGCACACACATACGCAAATAACAGTCACCCCATTGTCTGTCGCATGTGTAATTTGTGCATGCATCTTAGAGGTAGCCTATCAGCTGCGTGTGTAACGTATCCTCCAGATGTTGCTCAAAGAACCCGTCAGAGTACTGATATCCCATAGCCTGCCCAGCTCCGGACAGTCAATCATTGAATATTATTATGGACCAAGACTACTCCACTAATTAGGCCCCCCAGAAATTTGCGCCAAGAAACTGAAAAATTTGCGCACCAAAAACCAAAAATTTGCGCCAATTTTGCGCAAGTTAAAAATGATAATTTTCGATAGTTTTTCGTTGAATCAGTGTACCAAAGTATCTTTCTAACAGTATTTTTTCATTTAGTGTAAAACTTTGGCGTTCTAGAAATTAGAAAATCAGGCAAAAATGCAGTTATAAAGTTTCTATAACCATGAGATTAATGTATTCAGACGATTGCAAAGAATTTTAATCATGCAAAATTTACGCCCACCGAAATCTACGCTCATTAGAAATAGGCCTACAACTTCAAGATGGTATTAATTATATATCATATGCCTATATTATAATGAATCACCAATTTACAAAACGTGTTGAATAGTAGATTTCCGTCTTCGTGTGCACGCCTGTCGCCTATGTAGATTAAATGCGTTCGTTCTGTCATAAGCTGAGACAGCACGCGACGCTGCCATGTGACCGCTTTGAGAAACTTCGTCTAACATATTTTATTGTGTGGCCGTGAAGTTCAGGAATTTTTTATACTTTAAGTTTTGTGCATTACTACTAAAAATAACGATCTTTAACTACAAATTCTTCTATAATTTCGTCCCATTCGGCGGCCGCCATTTTGATTATCTCCCATCGGTTTCGTTGCTATGTTGAACTGCCGCGCGCTGAAGTGATTTTTAAGTCAATCAAAGCCCAATTTAGATAAATTAGCAAGATTTTGTCAAAAATTGCGCCAAAATCGCGCGGATTGGCAATTTTTGCGCTGTTGCGCGAAACCTGGAAATTTGCGGAAAAGTTGCGTTGCGCAAGATCGCGAATTTCTGGGGGCCCTAACTAATGAGTGGAAAGATCTTGATATTGTACGAGCCGGGCTGACCGTCAGCTGGCCGCTGTTGGCGGGAGAGAGTGTGACCAATGAAACTTACACCACAGACAATTTTCAAGTATATTAGGTTACAATGTACAACTGTAGGCTATGTGCACAGGGCAGAATGCAAAACAGGTGGCGTAGAAAGCTGCGTGTGGTTCAGACTTTGATCATACGTTTGCCTGACTGCATGAATACAACACCCACTCACTGCGACTAGAAGAGAAGCAATATTAGATTTTTCTGTATTCTATCTGTAAAGTGTAAACTTAGTGCAAATCACAAATTGTCAGCTGTTGATTATGCATGATGTCTTGAAAGAGAATGTGAACATTGGAAGAGGAGAAAAAACGTAAAATAATATGAGAAATGGGAAAGTGATTTTTCGTAGTGGAGACGGCTAATAATCAATTGATGAAATTACTCATCTGCAGTGAGGTAGGCCTAATAAAAATCCTAAAAGCGGACAACACATTAGCAGTATATCGCCGAAAATAAATTATTATTGTAGGCCTCAGTATATTTATTGAAGCCTTAAACCACAGTGACTCTTATCAGCACTGAAAATGTACAGCAATTTTGTTTAGATGACAGCTTAAAATGCTACCATTGCAATGTGGAAATTCAAAAAAATTCAAACCCCCTCTCGGTGTAACGCGCAACGGCGATCGTCCGCCGGACGCTCCTTGGTCTCTACCCAGAACCGTCGATATCCCCCCTCAGAGGAGGGGACTAGATTAAACACTGGCGGCCGTAGTCAAAATGTAAGCCTTTGATGCGGCCGACACTGACGAAAAGGTTGCGCACCCCTGATCTAAGATATGGGAAGCAACACCAATACATATGTGTGAGCACTGGATGCCAAGTCCAAAAGCATTAAGACACGTTCTTAAAGCCACTGCATAAATGTACACTGTGTCTGGAAAAATTCCAAATCCTTATGATAATGATTAAGAAAACAAAGTAAATAGTAGTAATCAATTTTAAAAATTCAAAAAACAATTTAATCCTGAAATATTATTGAGTTCAACTTGTATTCAAAATGTCCGCTATTGGCTTCAACAGAAGCTTCGAGGCGTACACGCCACTGACTAACAGCAGTAACAATTTGCTCATGGAGTTCTTCAATGTTTCTGACCTTTGTCTTGTATACTTTCTCCTGCATTACTCTCTAACTTTGTTGGCAATTATGTCAGGGTCAAAAAGGTTTAGAAGTTTTTTTAATTGATTATTTATATCTACCATAGTTTCTTCATCCATATTTTGGGGCTTGGAATTTATCCCAGACACAGTGTACATAATACTACGTATACTTGCAAACTCACACACACATGCGTTCAAAAAACAAACACACACGCTGAATCATACAATTACACATGCCAAGTACATACATTTGTATACCAGATGCTAAATATTTGTTCAAAGCATTTACTAATAGACTCGCAGTAATTGCGTTAACAGAAGCTTCTTGAAATGGTCTACCTACTGACAATGACATACGACATAAATCAGAGATAAATTGCAGTTAAATATCCCAGGAGACCGTCAAAGTGTTAGAAAATACATTGAATGCATATATCAATAAGAGGAAGCTGTGCCAGTTCAACCTTTGCTTCTAAGGATCCTTACAACCCAAGAGAATCCTATTATCCATGACAACTGAAAGAGCTTGGAATAGCTTCCTGAATAGAATGCTGTAAAAGTTCTACAAATTCAGAACATCAATTTCAACAGTCAGGCAATGCATGCCATCTTGTAATATATAACACAACGAAGGACTACATTTGGCAGACAATCAACTGCAGCAAAAGTCAAAAGACCAAGAAGCATAGACTAAAAATAATGGTGAAATTATTTCTGTATCTAGAGGTACATCAGTAAGATCATCGCATGCTCAAAATTAAACTACATCAACTTAGCATCTGATATTCAATGAACTCATTCAAAAATCAATATCCAAAGCAAACTTAATAAACTAAAAAGTTAATGTCGTTTTCTACATGCTAAGATATACATTAAGAAATCTAGCATACAATGTAGAAAAGATTTAGTTTAGGGAAACATGCAGAGAGTCCGGATATGAGCAATGACATTACTCGAGGAAACTATAGCGTGTATGCATGAGCTGGAGGGAATTTGTTGGAAGAGCAAAAGTCAGTTGATATCTCTGAATGCAGAGCTTTTCAATAAGGATATGGTCAATGCCATTCGCAGAAGCAGCAGCGCCACAAGACAATGGCACAATTGGGATATGATATAATATTTCTTGATGAAAACCTGAGCCAATGGAAGCAGAGGATGATGAGAAGAAGGCCATTCATAATGCAGAGGTCAAAGAAATTCCAATAAATATTTTCCCATAATAAACTAAACACAGAAATGACCAAATTATCTACAGCAGGCTGTGACAAACAGTGTGCAGTGACCGAGGCAAGACGGCTGGGAAATCCATTTCTTCCTTTCTAGATGTATATCAATACCAGACACACACACACACACACACACACACGCGCGCACATGCACACACACACATGCATAGATACACACAGACACACACACGCATGCACACACACACACAAGTGAACTACAGTTACACCAAGTTAAAGGTACAGTTAATGAGATTTTTAAGCCTAAATCCATAGAAAAGTACAGAAATAGTCAAACCAGACTCAGAGATACTAGAAAACACAAACAGACAGACATGCTTGCAGAGACAACTGCTTCAAAGCAAATACACAAAGAGTCTGGTTGGAAATTGATACAAAGATCCGGAGATAGAATTTGGTCAAGGTGTTAAAGCTATAAATGTCGAATTATTTATGTCTGATCCTGTGGATTTTTATCAGTCATATATACGAAGACACCTGCAACTCATCTAATTACATTCACATTCAGGTCAATTCATACACCTTTACACCAATCATCATCCAATCAGAACTGCCTGCATCATTTAACGCATTGAAACTGGAATCCAAACCAAAACACTGCAGATAAATCTCTCTGAAGTACACTCAAAAACGGATTGTCTAGAAATAGCAGATCTATGCTTGTGCAGCCAGAAAAATTTGAGCAATCAATTGCCAGGTAAAATAGTAGTCAATGTGGCCTTTTCTCCAGATGTTACTGAGCCTAAAGTATTGTACTTAGAGAACACTACCTGACAAGAGATTCTGACAGGGACAGTTCATATTTGTGGGTTGCCTGCTATTGTAACATGTCAGGAGGAGCTAGTGTACACTTTTAATACATGCATTGCATCACAGCTTAAATCAACCACCAGAGAAACAAATTTAGAGCTGCATATGACTGCATGACCAGTGAAAGTCAGGCAGACTAACTGTTTCAAAGACAAAAGCCAAATATATATATATATATATATATTTGCTAAGCATATATATATATGTGCTTAGCTGTTATTATAGCGAATAGACGGCACATGGTTAAGTAAGTGAAGCAGTTAAGCATATAGGCTGAGTCCTAACAAGTATTATCAGATTTTAACCACGAAATGTGTGATGATAAATACAGGTACAAACTAAACACGGAAACAAGCAAGTTCTATGATGTCCAGTTGTTTCACTGTGGCTGCAGACTAAAGAATCTTTTATGATAGAACCCAACTGTTCTGCCACATATTACTACCTCAGGAGTGCTGTTCAGTCTGTTCGTCAATAAATAATAATGACAACATATTTCTGTTCGCATGGGTTGCCTGTGGCAATGCTATAATAATGCGTTATTGTTCTGTGACAAGCACGCTGTTCAGAGAAGTTAGGAAGTCCTGTCCACAATAATCATCACCTGACCAGCAGATATATGGAGACAACACTGACAACATGTCAACAGCAGCAGAAACAGCCAATTAGCCACTTGGCTCAAAGACCTGCCCCCCTCCACCCCCAAGTCATGTCAAATGTCCCACAAATGAAATAACATCTTTTTTATTTACTACATGTCCCCTGCATTAATATCTCATAAATTTTCTACATATCAGATCCAAATTATGAGCTTCACTGGCAAAGCACCACACAACACTGTGTATGCACAGAGGCTGGCATACAAGAAGGCTAACAATGGACTATTGACAGGGACATAATCTATGACTGCTTCCTTGCCTTGACTTGTGAAAACTATATAAACAGTTACAACTAAGGCTTAAAGTTATTCAGGTCAATTAAAACTGTAAGCATGGCTCCCAAAGCAGTCAACAGCACAAAGGTGCCTTCAATTGCAAAGATACCTATGACAATTTCCACGCAACCCAGAAGATATATCATTGGGCAGAGGTGCGAAAGTAGTGGTGCCAGTGGGATTCGTTTCAAACATTCTGAACCTTTTTTTCTTTTACGGACTACCCTGGGACAGCGTGAAGTGTTTGTTGGCTGAACCCAGTAGACATTTGCTGTTAGCTGAGGCATGAATGTCCCGACAGCAGCAGCAGCAGCAGCAGCAGCAGCAAGCAGCAAGCAGCAGTGCCCGGCCATCATTCAGGGTTATCTGCCATTACCAGAACTTGGACACCAGATTAAATGGCCTCCCATCTATGATCGACTGGTAGCAAATGTGAGATTGAATGAGCGAGCGAGTGAGTGAGTCAGATAGCATCATCATCATCATCCGTCCAGGTCTTTGGGAGTCTCAAGTGGCCTACGTGCCTCGCTACCTCTCCTCCCTCCCTCAAATGTTTTCCATATGTGAATCCACAAGAACGCTTTCACGCAAATATAAAGTAAGCAAACAGCGTAAGACACTATATTTACTATATCGAAAACACAAACACCCATAACACTATAGCCAGTACTATGAATGTGGAATTTCTGATTCAGTATGAATGACCTCCATCTATTTCAGTCAGTTAAAAGTTAAATTGATGTGCATTCTTAAATGCTCAGTTCAATTCTGTAAATGCCATGAAAAGTTCAACTCATCAAAACTATAACAACGAAGATATTTTAAAAACATTTCAAAGTCCATTCATGAAAGCTTCCTTGCAAAATTGTTTATCCAGAGTTCCAGACTACAGAAAAATTATAAATGAAGAAATAAGAGAGTCCATGGCTAAGAGAAAAACTCTATGTGAGAGCCTATACATAACTGCATTTTCCACAGCAAGCTCATATCGGCTATAAGGATTCTTTTCTGTCATCTTTCCACATCATAACTCTGATTGGTACTGGAAGATGGGTCAATCACAAATATTCTAATGCTTGTCTTATTCTTTTTTTCTGAGCAGTGTCCGCTCTGCATCGGGAGCGCCTCTGAGTAGAGGGAGCTTGAAGGGGCGCTATAACAAGTGCACATACAAACAAACATGTCGTGTCTACTTCTCCAACTGAGTGTAAAGTTTTGCCAACTCTTCTGTCTGCACATATCTTTTCACCAGTTAACAATATTATCTAATTAAATTAATTATTAATTTGTAGTCGTACCTCGCATCACGACCACGTCAAACGCACAGCGCGTCAAACGCACAACGCGTCAAACGCACAACGCGTCAAACACAATGCGTCAAACGCACAACGCGTCAACTGATGTCTGGTTGTCATACACCAAAAACAAACCATAATAATCAGACGAATATCGAGAAGATCAGTCCATCGATAAAGACAAACTGACGTACGTATGTATACCTGCTCAACATTTTCTACTTGGATGCTGATGTTGTTTGGCATCTTATCAGAAACAGAACAAGAGAATAGACAACATCTTCCGACATGCGAAGGCAGCCAAGCATCCCTGCATCACCAGAAATGATGCTGTGATGCTCAGATCAAACAAAAGAGATCAACATCAGCAACCAAAGACATTAGGCATCTAATTCAGGTAAGCTATAAGACACATGGACGCAAAGGAAGCCTTTCCAGGCCAAGTGACAATGCTGTCAACACAAGAGCGGATCCTGCGTTGGTGGCAAGGAAACTGTCACAGTTGGTCACATATGATTTGGGGGTGGGGGGTTATATCACTGAGCCAACACAAACCAGCTTCAACAGGGTTGTCCACAGAAAGTGTAACTTAAATATTTAAAGGTGTAATGAAACTAGTTTTTGTTTCCCCAAATCTATACAGCGACAAAAAGGTTAGCAAAAATCTCCACAATGCATCACAGCTCATGGGCACACCAGTGTGACACATTTTGTCATCACATCCGATGTTTTAAACTAAGCTGACCTTCTGCGGCACAAAGACTTTAGCTGAGCTACAAAATAAATCATCATTTGTGGCTAAACATGACATCTGCATCCACTGCTTGTGAGACTCTGCTTCTGTATTACATATGCAATACATGTGCCACAAGATTTCAACATCTGCATGCTTTTAGGATAGCTGACTGGTGTTAATGAGTTCTGCAAACTTTAAATATTTGCTATATAGTCACCTCTCACGGCAGGTTTAGTTATAGAAGACAGATACACATGTACATGGCAGCACATGCAAATCTTCTTGTACATATTGACATAGAAGTTCAACGTGAGTAGTTCTGTGAAGGCCCTATAAGCTGTTGGAAGCAGGTGGCCATGAACCCTGTTCAATCGAGACATCTGAAGCATGTTATTCCCTGACGTGTGCAGAAGCATCAACTGAGTGGCATTAAAGCCGATTAAAGTCATGATGAAGAACGATGCAGGAAGAAGAGAGGAAGGAAGAATGAGAAGGAGGAGAAGGAGGAGGAGGAACAGCTGGAGGAGGAGGAGGAGGAGGAGGAGGAGCAGCAGGAGAAGAATGAGGAGGAGGATGAGTAGGTATAGAAGGATGAGGACGAGGAGAAGGATGAGGAGAACGAGGAAGAGCAGAATGAGGATAATGGCCGACAGTGAGGAGGAAATTACAGTCCTGCAGATGATGATGACGGTGGACAACGCAGAGTTATTGCCCGATCACACCAGAAGACAAATTAACTCAAATGGCGATGGTTGGGTTAGTGAGCAACTGAGACGACGGCAGCACAATACGATGTGGCTCCCC
Organism: Lumbricus rubellus; assembly: GCA_945859605.1. Lineage (NCBI taxonomy): Eukaryota > Metazoa > Annelida > Clitellata > Crassiclitellata > Lumbricidae > Lumbricus > Lumbricus rubellus. The sequence continues at coordinate 51,253,327 of OX243811.1, read as the reverse complement.
ATCTGCTATTAAAGAAGGAAGATGTCTCCCACACACGACACAACAAGTGACAAAGGCAGAATGGCAGACCCAATCAGACTGATTTGTGCTGACCAGACACACACTGTGCCTTGCACAGATTAGGTTCAGTACAGGTTCCAGGTGTTGGACTAGTAATTCAGCCTCACACACATTGCCAGTTCAAGCACCAAAGATGACACATACTTTATTGCATGTATACCTAGGACTCTCCTAAATATTCACCAATTTAACACAGATGAGTTTGCTCTGCATTCAATCCATTTGCAGCTAAATTCAACAGACTTTGAAAGATACTCGGAAACATTCTGACCTTTGAATCACCTTTAACAAAAACAAACATTGAATTATTCTATAATTGTTTTTATTAAAAAAAAGGTTTTTCGCAAAGACTGAATAATATTGAAAATTAGCAAAGTGTTGAAGTCGCATGTTGAAGAGGTCATAATTTATATCCAAACTTAAGATAACAATTAGAATTGCACCTGCTTCAAGTCATGTTATAACAAGTCAAGTTGAAGAGGCTCAAATTTATGATAACAATTAATAGTATCGAGTTATAACGAGCTATTGAAATATTTTCAAGTAGGAATTCAAATTAGCTAGAGTATCTACATGGTCAATCAATGTGATCATCAGTTGCACCAACAACAGCCAACCAGACAAACTGACGTCACTGATGGACCTATGCATATTTATGTAGAGCAGCAATACACATAGAATTAATGATAGACAGGCATTAGTGTATGAACAGATGAAACGACAGCTACATGTAAACAGCTGCATAGAAGGGTGGAAGCAGAACTGATCAATGGTCGGAACACGCCTGGCACTGATACTGTCTGTCTATATCTCCATCTGTCTGTCTGTCTATCTCTCCATCTGCCTCTCTCTGTCTGTCTCTGTCTGTCAATGAACAATAGTTCTTTTGTATCACCTGGCTTCAGTAATCCACAACTACTGATGCTACTGACATTCACTACACCTATCCACCAGCGGACTGCTCTTGCTCTAGTAACTCCCTCATCATGGATTAGATTAGGAATGTAGGTCTACATGTTCTGACAAAACATAAAAGTGGAAAATCATCCACACTGTAGATATTTGGACCACACGAGGAAGTCAACGTTCGGTACAACTCACTCTGAGCATGACTGCTACACAATGTTCAGACTTCCACACAATGTTCAGACTTCCACACACTGTTCAGACTTCCACACAATGTTCAGACTTCCACACAATGTTCAGACTTCCACACAATGTTCAGACTTCCACACAATGTTCAGACTTTCACACAATGTTCAGACTTCCACACAATGTTCAGACTTCCACACAATGTTCAGACTTCCACACAATGTTCAGACTTCCACACAATGTTCAGACTTCCACACAATGTTCAGTCACACAGCTGAAAAAGTGCACTATTCCAATGCTTCATCGATGCTTCATAGAATGCACAATTAGTGAGAATTGCAGGGGTTGGTGGTGGTGGGGGGGTGTGTGTTTCAACTCTCAGTTTTTGTTCGAGGTCCATAGTTAAGTCTCCTTTGCACACACACACCGGTCCCTCAAGATCACACTAAGCAGTGAAAATGCTTAGAATTTGCCTTCTAAGGCTCTGCAGGAGGTAGCTCCAGCCGCTTATGTCTGGAGGATTTTCTATGCTGCCCCAGCCTGGCTGGGGGCTCACCACGAGCCTGACGACTTGGTTTAGTTCCCGCTACTTCCCACATGTGATGTACAGGAACATGGAGAAATTAGCTGCTATAGCTGATGCTAGGCTGTTTCGATGCTAAATGTCAATCACATACTGAGAATCCTTTTTGCACCTCTAGCAAAAACCACTTATAACTAACGCCCTAGATCATATCCATTACCAGTAAATGATGTTAAAAGCATCATTCCGAATGTCCTCTTTGATGAACATCGATGACATTGTCATGTTCACAATATTTTTTCTATTTAATGTGCTTTCACATGTAACTGGATGTGCGGTGTGTCACCTGGATTTATCTCATTTTTAAATAAACGAATATTATATACATAAATCATAGTCTGGCGCCCCAGTTATTTTTCTACAAGTCTCCTACTGATCGAATGTGTGCAGCAACTGACAGTATGACGTATGGAGACTGGAGAGACAGTGGCTGCTCCTCAGTAGATGCTGCTATGCGGCAGTCAAATGCAGTTGGCATGATTTAATGGAGGCCAATCGAATTGGAGCAGTAGAAGCAGGTGTCCCCAAAACACAACACCTTTCAATGTTATGGAATGGACTTTGGTATAAGAGACGTATATAAGAGCACTCTCATGCTGAAGTCCATGACTACCATCTTGGTCGGAGGCTGAGGCCACTCTTCCAGATGACTTTATGACTTTAGGTTAGCGAAGTCCTAATGAGGTGACTGAGAGGACATGACAAAGGGTTGCTCTGCCATGCATCAGCAGGAACAGCATCAGCAGGAACAGCATCAGCAAACAACAGCAAACAGTAGCAGAGTCTTTATGACACGCACTAATCAAGAATAACTCTCAGAGACATGCAATTTTCATCGCCTGAAAAAGCATTCGGGACAACGAAAGGCACGAAGGCAACAACTCAACCACTGGACAGAGTAGTGGTGGTGGTGGTGGTGGTGGTGGTAGTAGTAGTAGTAGTAGTAGTAGTAGTAGTAGTAGTAGTAGTAGAAAGTCATTGAGTTTGTACTGATTACTGTTATTTTGTATGTGTTTGATGCTTTGTCAATAAACGGCTTACTTACTTACTTACTTATGATCGCTGGTCACTGTGAGCTCAAGGTCTACGAATGTTTCAACCATTACAAGTCAATCAACCACCTAAGTTGCTACATGTGTAAAGCAGCAAAACCTCAGCCGCTTCCTTCTCGGCATAGTTGTAAAAAACGTTTTTTTCCCGTTTTTTATTCTCTGCCAAAAAACGTCGTTTTTTTCGTTTTTTATTTTTCCCATCGTTTTTTATCATTTTTTTATTATTTCTTTATCTTTATTTATTCATTTACTTTCTGTTATTATTTCACTTAATTTTATTTTTTTCTGATATTCCTTATGTTTTCCGCCAACTCTCAAGGATTCAACTAACTAAAGTCATTATTTCATCGTTTAACATCATCATTTAAGAGATAGCCTGCGTGTAGTAGGTTCCTAATCAACGTTTTCAAGGGTAAAATGCGGTTTTAGATGTAGCAAAGTCAAATTATTTTCCGTTTCCGTTTTTTATCGTTTTTTAGTCGTTTTTTATTTTTTTGAAAAAAACGTCGTTTTTTACCGTTTTTTATTTTATTTTCATCGTTTTTTACATCTATGCTTCTCGGCATAAAGACCATCCTAGACTGGTGTAGGAAAGCCAAGAAAAGTGCTAAAGTACAGTAGTCAGTAGTGTCACTGTCTGGAATGTCTGATAAGATTATATTTTAACAAGCCTTAAAGGCAACACAAGTCTCAAGGACTACAGACAACGACATGTAACTACAGCAAATGCTTGCTTCACAAATTCATCCACCTATTCATCAGTCTGGCAGACTGATAAAACAAATCATTCCTCAACTTAAATTGCAATTGACAAATAATTATCTAACTGACAATTTTATCTAATCATTTCTTATACACAAAGATCAAAAGTCCAGCATTATAATGCTTGTACTGTATCATAATTGATCGAGCAATAAAGAACATCTACAGAATACACCACTTAGTGAACTTGATCAAAAATACATTTAGTCAATTAAAAATTATTCAAAAATTCTCCCTTGCTTAATTGGTTTTTGCAGTCATCAAATATCCAACACTAGCAGCACAGCCATGCATGGCACAGAAAAAAGAACACTCTAAGCAACGAATGAACTGATTTGCTATCAGCAGAAGTAAATGGCTTCACTATCTTTCCAGACTCTGCACAAAGTCCGTAGTTTGGCAAATGAAAGTCTGATCTCAATATCTCGAGGTGACCGATCAATAGGGCATAGCCGGGTGCTGACCCGGTTACCCGGTAATGCCGGGTATTTGACACCCGGCAGACAACCGGACCCGGTGATAAAAGGTCTTCCGGGCCGGGTGGGTAATTATGAATAGCATACCACACATCAAAGGGCTTAACAGTTAACCTGCAAGATATCTGAACTGGGCATTGTAGTACAATGAACAGGCAATCACAGAACAGACAGCCTGCTGATGGTTGCTTTATATTAGACTATCCTATTTCAAACAGGGACCAGCAAGATGAGGGGGGAAGAAGAGGAGGGGAGAGTTTGTATCACCCTCTTCCATGCTGTCTGTCCTCCTTCCTCCACCTCCTTCTCCTCTTTGTCTTATAAGTGCTACCCCATCCTGAGAGGAACAATGGTAGACAGTGAAGGAGAAGAGGAATAATATATATAATTATATATATATACACACATATATTTATATATATTTAAATAGAAGAGTGGCACCTTGTTTCATGCTTTCTCCTCTTCTTCCTTCCTCCTCTTTCTCTTCTATTATCCCTTCCTCTTCCTCCTGCTGTTTGGCTGTTTGAAATATCTAACAGAGAGAGAGACAGGAGATGATGAAGGAGGAGGGGGTAGGAACTGTGGTAGAAGGTGAAGAAGTATAGGAAAGGGGGAAGAGGTGCTGCTCACTGACCATAGCTATATAGGTTGGCCAGTGGTCATCTGTTAATCCCTTATCTTAAAGCCTGTTTGATCTGTCACACTCTCATTCAAGTCAGAGAGACTAGGACTTGTCAGAAGGGATACCTTCCACCTGTTGACAGCAGCCAAGCTTAACAGGCTTGCCTCCCACCCCCTCTATATGACCAAGTATACATCTCACAGATTAAGGGATGGTGCACTTTGAAATATATCTACATGTAGTTGGACTGCACACACCACAGAAACAGGACTGTTTATCAGGGATGCTGACCTCTGACCTCCTCTTGCCTGACTGGACAGTTCATAATTTCTATACAATACATCGATTTTATCAGCAGAGTTCATGAACAGATATTACTGGCACCTCTCAATCAATAACCGCTGGCAGAACTCAACTACAGTAAAACTCTGACATAGAAGAGTTTTACTCAATTCAACCAAAGGTAGAGCTAACAAACTGAGTGGTGTTCATTTGACAGCATTCAAAGTGGGGACATACTATTCAGTTTAGAGATTAACGATTATTTTTAATACCCGGACCCGGTACCCGGACCCGGCAGATTTTATTCAAACTACCCGGACCCGGTACCCGGTTAAAAAACGGCACCCGGCTATGCCCTACCGATCAATCACAACGCACACCACAACGCACACCACAACGCACACCACAACGCACACCAGCCAGTCTGGAAGTTGCAAAAACGCACTGAGCACTACAAGGACCGCATCATAATCAACGCACGGAAACCGCACGTACTGAGTCATCCCTAAAACTACAGAGCTCCACATGTACTGAGTCATCCTTAAAGTTACTCAATCTATTGAAGCCATAATATCATGTCTGAGATTAAAATGAAAAGATGCTTCTCTGCAGTCAAAAGAAAATTCAGGACTCTTGTTCGTGACTGAGTTACATCACAGATCGAGCACTAATGAAATGCAGTTATAAGGATGTTTTTGGGCAGAGAATGAATTTGCTAACGCCCACAGCACACTGAAGCACACTAATATAAAGTACGGTGAAGCACGAACTGAAGCACGCTGAAGTTAAAAACGAAACACTCGAGGCTGCTGCTGCTGCTGCCGCATCCGCCATCCCACACACAGCATCATCTGCTTCGATGCTGCTATGGCATTACATGAAATTCATCTGATAAGGTGTTTGCCAAATGAAAACGGATAATGAGAAGTCTGAGACTGATGTGATATCCAATCTGAACAGCAATCAGTGCTTACCAGACTTTGCAAGCAGACTGACTGCAGGATGGATAGTAGTGGATACTGCAGCAGTGGAGAAGGGCACAGTTTGTTTGAACTCCTTGTAGACCACCTGATTGAAAATGTAGGTCAGACAGCATATGATTGAAGAAGCATCCTCTGCCCCCATATCAGGTTAAGCTCACAACAGAAACCAAACTTGACAACACTACTGACTTCTGGTCGTTGTCACCATAAATACTCCTCCTCCTCTTCGTCCACTAGGCTTCAAATGTCCGACATAATGATACAATCAGATACATGTATGTACAATATTGGCATTGAGCAATAACAACCATCCATAGTGTGATGGAAGGAGAAACCCAACCCCCACCCTGGCACTGACATCATCCCAACTGATCTGGCTGCTATATGAGATCAAAACTGAAAGTCGCACAGAGCCAACTCCACTCCGCCACTGGTTGTATTCTGCGAGTGCCAGACCCAAGCCTCTAAAAGGAGAAGGGCGACAGCCGCGACACTAATCATCTTTGATATGGCAGTGTCCTTAAACATGTAACAAGTGGTAGAGAGTACAACTGCTCCTAAAGATCCATTGTCTGTATTCAACTGCACCCTAAGCATATATATCAACCAATGGCATAATATGATACAGTAGGTGTATACTGTTGACTCTTGATTCAGACTTAGCTTATAGTGAGGAGAGCAGGTTCTAAGTCCAGTCATCTCAAGTGCATTCTACATCTGACAGAGCAAACGCATCCTCCTCCTCCTCTGCATCCTCCTCCTCCTCCTCCTCCTCCTCCTCCTCTGCATCCTCCTCCTCCTCCTCGTCTCAGGAATTCTAACTGAGATTAATTATTTTTTAAGTGTCATCATCAGTCTGACCCCAATCACCCACCCACCCACCAGCATGACTACATCCAGCATGCTACTCATAACCAGAATGCTGTACTCATAACCACTGAGATAGTTCTCACAAATTATATTACCAAAGGAAGTCTGCAAGTCATTAATGTAGAAATTTACTTTTTGAAGACTTCCCCAAAGATAACCAATTGCCCATTTCCTAGCAGAAATCCTTCATTATAAAATAATTACACTGGTCTCTAGTGAAGTGCAGTAACACCTTCATCATATCAGTAAACTACTTCCTTCTTTGTCTTCCGTATATCACTCCTTCCATAGTAAACTTAACAGTAAACTGGATTTTTTTTAATCCAAGAATCATCGTAGAGGCCTGCAGTCCATTAGGCGTAGAAAAAAAAGTTGTGTTTCCGGTAACCCGACCGACCCATTTTTACGGCCGCGACTCAAATATTTTTGTAAAAAAATTTTACTAAAAAAAATATTTTTTTCAAAATTTTTTTGTTTAAAAAAAAATTATTTTTTTAACATTTGTATTGACATAACATAAGAGGCGTCAACAAAATGAAATTAATAGGACTGTTTCTAGAGCAGTTTTAGGTGCAGACAGTCGGGAAATAGGCAGTTTATACTTGCTTAGAACACGTACTTTGTTTCAGCGTGCAAAAAAGACTAGTGGGGTATACTTTTTCGGATAGTCACTGCATAAAAATATTTTACCAAAATAAAAATATTTTCCGACCTACCTACCCAATTTTTTTAGCTCTGTTACCGGAAACACAACATTTTTTTTAGGCCTTAAGACTTCTTGTTGACTACATAAAAGAACCGATGGGCCACATGTCATGCACAAAGTTTCTTCAGCAATTATTATAATATCAGAAGTCAGTGAAGCTCTCCAGTGACCACTTCATCTTACTTATCTACAGCTGACAAGTGAAGCTGCAGACCACGTTCAGCCCATCCCTGAAGCTGACAAGGTCCTCTCTGCCAGGCCCTGCGTGGAACTTCCAAACATCTTGCAAAGCAATTTTATAATTGACAGAATAGTTCCTCCATAAAAACACTCGAATCAATCACATAATTGGAATACATAAATTGCACAAACAAGCAACCGAGTCCTGATAATACTAGGACTGTGTTTATTTCTAAGTCCGCCCTTCCAGAGCTCTCCACCCTAAACAAATACTGGCATAATGGATATATTCTCCATGCCCCAAGTTCAATTTATTACACTCTAGCAAAACAGGCAGGCAGCATGCATCCACAGAAACACATCATAAGAAGGGAGTTCCTCTTACTCGAATGCCAGGAAATCTTTGACCTGACCCACATAAATTCACCACATGCATGCAACCATGGTCAGATATACAGGGTGGGCCATAAAAAAGTAGCCCCTACGGTGTTTTGTCCATATCTTGACCAAAAGTAAGAATTTCGAAATGAAATTTTACAGTCTTAAAGACAATTCATATTTACACTAGATGGCCATATTTCATCAAAATATTTCACAGAGAACAAAAGTTACATCACTTTTAGTGAGTCCACCCACCGTTTTTTGACGATTCAAAAACGCGACGCAACAAAAAGTTTTAAAAAATCAATTCAATTATTCTGGCCAATATCTTGGTCAAAAGTAAGAATATCGAAATGAAATTTTCCAGGTTTAACAACAATTCATATCTACACATGGTGGCCAGAGTTCATCAAAATATTTCAAACAGAACAAAGGTTATACCACTTTTAGTGAGGCCACCCTCCATTTTTTGACGATTCAAAGACGTAACGCAGCAAAAACACGATTTTATTAAGTCTAATCTCAAATAATTGTTATCAAATAGCCTTGATATTGTCAGATGATCATTATTATTACTATTTAAAAAAGAAACAGGGCACCAGCGTGGCTGCACATCACTGAGAAGTCACTTAGCAAGATGACGCTCAAATTGGTAAATAAGGAATCTGTCAGATTAATCAACAGGTCTATCAAGAACTTTGCAAAGAGTCTCAAAAGAAGTATTGGCAGTGGTGGTAGGCACATTGAACACAAGTTGTGAAGCACTACTAAGTTCATTTTACAACAGTTATTTGAGATGAGACTTAATAAAATAATAAAATCACGTTTTTGTTACTTTTTTGTTGCGTTACGTTTTTGAATCGCCAAAAATCGGTGGGTGGCCTGACTAAAAGTGGCATAACTTTTGTTGTACTTGAAATATTTTGATGAAATCTGGCCATCATGTGTAAATATGAATTGTCTTTAAGACTGTAAAATTTCATTTAGATACTCTTACTTCTGACCAAGATATTAGCAAAAAACCTAGCTTTTGTTGCGTTTCGTTTTTGAATCGTCAAAAAACGGTGGGTGGCCTCCCTAAAAGTGGCATAACTTTTGTTCCGTTTGAAATATTTTGATGAAATCTGGCCATCATGTGTAAATATGAATTGTCTTTAAGACTGTAAAATTTCATTTCGAAATTTTTACTTTTGGCCAAGATATGGACAAAAATCCTTAGGGGGTTACTTTTTTATGGCCCACCCTGTATATTCTGCAAGTGAACATCTACAAATTCTCAGTTAAGAAAGTGAGCACGGACCAGTAAAATGTTGTCCGAACAAAGAACAGCCAGTGCTTCTCCGAAAAGCCATTTTCCTAATCACACCAGGTCACACGATGTTACCACATGTATGGTGGAGGCAATAACGCACGCACGCACACGCAGTTGGTCACTCCCCTAAACAAATAAATAGAGTCTTGCTGGCGGCACACATCCAATTGTTACCGCCAATTTTAGTTCAGATGAATTGTATATTTTTTCTGAGATTGAAAGCCGTCTGCTCCCAAATGACATGTTGCGAATATGGAGATAATTCGCATAGTATTAAATCCAATTCAGCTACAGTGTGTGTCTATCGAGTCAACTATACCATGTGAATATTTCGACTGGTTTTCGATGATTTTATCCCAACCTATGATCATCATTGGTGTCCTGTTGGGCCAGGAGCTCACTTAAAACTGCTCTTCACATTCACCAACTTGCCCGAGACTGTTACTATCAGCTGCATCAGCTTCACACAATTGCCCGTTCACCGATGTCTAGTGCTGCCTTCACCCTAGTTCATTCTTTCATTACAGACCGCCTTGACTATTGCTCGTCACTCTACTTTGGCCTCACATCAATTCGAATAATGTGCCTGAATCAAGTCTAACGCTCTGCAACATGTGTAATTGGACAAAGCCATAAATTTGGTAATGTCTCCAGCTATATGCTGGAGACATTACACTGGCTTCCTATCTGGCAGCGCATTGAGCATATGATCACTGCTCTGGTTCGACAATGTCAGCTTAGTATTTCCCCAGACTGCCTGCCAGAGCCCTGTTGCTCCATGAGTATCCAAGGCCTCAACCTCCCCATTCTACACAGAAGGAAACGCTCTTGGTTCCATTTGCAAAAAGGCTCAATTCTTCATAGTTGCAGTTCGCAACTATGAAGAATTGAGCCTTTTTCGTGGTGCACCCAGTTGTCTGGAATGGGCTCTCGTAGGAGTCATGTCTGCCTCATGGGGCTCTTACTGAAGCACTTTAAACTAAACTCAAAACTATGCTTTTTGCCATGCTAGAGTTAGGAGTGCTTCTGAGTAGCCTCCTTGAAGAAGCACCACATACATTCTGGAATGAACGAATGAATATATTTTATTCGAATGAATGAATGAATGATTGCAAGTGTGCTGCCATGTTTTAGGATCAACTAACATGTCATCGCACGGTTCGAGATATCCATAAGCTCCATCTGCAAGTCTGCAAAACTGAACAGTCAAGATCTAGTCAGGAAGCCATGAAGCGGCCAAGGATCTTGAGGCATCACTGTTAGCAAGATTCTTCTTATATTGGATACCACACTTCGAATTCGTCATCTTTAGCAGCATCCATCAGCATCCAAAAAAACTATGGCTCTTCATACTGCATACCATTACAAAGCAAACGCTGGAAGCACTTTAATAGCTGCTAAAGACAAGCTGTTCTCAATTTTTCTGAGCAACTACAACTCTTAACAACATAACTAATCTAGCTTGTGCAGTAAGACTAAAACTAGATTTATGCAACATTGGCAACACCACTGCAACAGTTAATTTAAAGCAAAGGAACAGAATACAAACACATAATATGTTCATGGACAAGAAAAATAATTACAGTGTGTTTATGCGTAAGTATAAATAGTAAACTTATGCTACCCCATCCCATTCATCCTAAAGTTGGATAAAAGAAAACACAACCAAAGCCAGCCTCAGCAATTTTAAAATTTAACTCTTAATTGGTAACCTTGATAGGAAAATTACACCAGTTGCCTGTGAAACTGAAGAAGACAGCGGCCGGCTCTGCAGTCGTCCAAGGCTGAAACGAAAGCCGCATTTGATGCGCTGCCCATCGAGGGATCAAAATGTCCGACTCCATCATCAAACACTAACTCATTTGCACAGCGCTATCAGATAGAAGTCAACGAAGATCTAACGCAATCAGCCAAAAGCGTTCAGCCAAAAGCGTTCAGCCAAAAGCGTACCCCCCCCCACCATTGTTCGATTGGTTCACTGCTGTGCAAGACAGAGCAGCGGTGGTCTTGCTTGCAAGCGACCACGCTGCTCTGGCTCCCCACTCAACCCACTTGCTCGACCAGTGCCATCAAAGTCAGATTCAATTGTCTTCACGATGCCAACTAATACACTCTGCGCCACTGGCTTTGACAAAGCAACGACGACGACGATGAGCACAAGAAGCAACCAGTGTTTGCTCGTCAAACAAAAGCTACAGTAGACTGAATCTCGAGATCTGTCTGTAATCGTGTTAGCTAAGGAACGATCCGCCATTACTGTCGAGAAGAAGAAAACTAGTTTTCTAAGTGCATCCACAAAGGCAGACTTCAACTAGCATGCTGACTGCCAACCTACCTCTAGGTACAGAAGAACATGATCAGAGAAAGAGGAGAAAGCAGGCAGACAGGCAAGCACACAGGCAGAAAAACAGACAGAGATACACAGGTAGACTAATAGGAAGTGGCAAATTCAGACATATTACACACACATTTATACACCTCAGAGAAACAATCTTCAAAATATACAGTTGAAAACTAATTTCATTAAGGTGTCTGTAAACTATACAATGCAATGTTCATATGCATCAAATGGACACATGTATGCAATGCATGCATGCATGTATACACGCATGCATGTAGTCAATGTATGACTATCCAATATTCATGCACATATGCATGAACATAGATATAAGTAAATGTATGTATGTATGCATGCATGCATGTATGCATTGTATACCCACTTGTCTCAACATCTGACCAATCCATTAACTCCATTTACTATGTTTGCTGCCATAAATTATCTGCATTCTTAGCATAATTCAGTATTGACACAGCCTGCTGCAGCATTAATCTCATAGTAAGCTGCTACTATATTAATAACACTGGATAGTGGAATTATTCCTTCGAATGTTGCAACTAGTTAGCGAACCACGTTCCTGTACTGCATTCTAATTAATGAACATTACTCTGTTTAACATTTGCATTAAAATATATTTCACTTACCAGGTACATGTACAGTACATACGCCAATTTTATCACCATGTTATATAAATTTGTGTTTCCACAAACTCGCTAATAAGAAGCTGAGGACTGCTACCGAATGCCACAGAGTTATGCTCACTTCAGAATTTGGCAAAAGCTAAAAAAGTTATCAGAACATGAATTTATTTTTAACACCTGACCAGTTTTTTGTCAGATTGCAGTCTCAAGGAATGACAATGTCAGTAATTTACCACATCTGACCATTGACCATCCGAGAAGAAGACTGATTCTGAAATGCATATTTATCTGAGTTTGATGAAATGGAAGGAGGGAATTATCGTCAATAATAGAAGGCAGACATGCTTCGCTGACCACAGTCTATAAATAGACACTTAGTTCAAAGGTGAATGCCTAACAAGGAAAAGTCATATAGAGATATTCTGTTAATGCAAAAGCAACTCCAGGCATGGCATAAGCAGCAGGCATGGCATAAGACAGTCATTCTGACAACAATTCAAAAACAATTGTGCTTTATATAATGGGTTCTATAAATGAAATTTCAAAGTCAAACAGTGTTCACACACAGTTCCTGTGAACACTGAATACATTCCATCACACCTGTGTTGCTGGTTAACTAGAAAGTCTGGACGTTCAAGTTCAGATTCAGCAGTGATTGTTGTGCACCTAACTTTGCCCTCATCACCACCACCACCAGTGACCAACCAGCCTGCAATCTCCATGCATGAGGAAGGGCTGCTAAGTACTGCTGCTGGTAAGATGAACTGGTTCACTCAGTCTCTGCAGCATGTTGAATAATAAGATTGACCTGACCTCCTCGCCTAGCTACCACTCATCCAAGCCATGAGGAGCAACGGCAGCAGCTGAGGCAGAGTCAGCGCCTGCCAGCCGTAGTAGCTCGGCCTCTTCCAATTTATGCACTTTATGCCACTGGCCTGTCTGTCTGTCTGTCTGTTGGTCTCAAAGGTATTGCGGATTCACCAACTCACGTGTTGAGCTCAGTGCATGCCGCCCACACCAGCACTCTGCACAGTTCATAAAAAAACAGGCATGGCAAAACGAACTTAGACAAGCCGAGATCTGAAACAATTGACCCACCCACCAACTCAGAAGAACACACAGACCCTGTAACACACAATCTATTTTTAGAACTTTGCATCCAAATCCTGCATCCAACCTTCAAGTACGGATCAGAAAAATTGTGACCAAAATCGAGGCAACCTCTGAAAACGGGTATTATAATTGATTGAAATAATCAAACAAATTATTTCAACCAATCAAATATATTCAAAAGTCATAAGTCACACAATTTTGTATTCATTTCCAAATGCTGTCACAGTCAAAATTGATACAAAATAGATACAGATGCTGGTGATATCAAATATAGTTCAGGACATGCACAGCTTATCAGTGAACAAACATTTTCCAGTCTCACACAGACCATATTATATTCTAAATAGACTAAAAAGCAAATGTTAACTACTTCCGCTCATCATTCTCATAACTTCATATAAACTGTTCCATCGTTAAAATGGGTTCATTTTCAAATCGTCATCAACATTTTGACACAAATTGTGTGCAATATTTTTAACATTTACACCTAATAGACTTTAAACTACAAATGTTCAGATCAGAAAAAATCTCGGCAAGTTGCAACTTGCAGATAGCGGACCGTATTAAAGCCGACGAGCTGAAAGACTAAGAAAAGAGATGGACACCAGTCAAGTGAACTCCTTAGAAGAGTCTAAATCCAAAAGGTTCATCAAGATATTTACAGAAGCCAGGAGAGTATTTGGATAACACTCTTTGACGGGCAGTTGCAAGATCTCATTTGGCCGACTAACAGAAACCAACGCGGATTGCGGATAGGGAAAGGCCAGTGGAAATGGAAATGGCCATGGTAGTCCTGCTGCCTGTTGTGTGGAAGAAGACGGAAGACAGGCGCGTTCTAAGGCGCGTTCTAAGGCACGTTCTAAGGCGCGTTCTAAGGCGCGTTCTAAGGCTGCTGCTGTGGCTGCTTTGGAGCATTAGAAATCCAGTGAGACAGCCACAGTAGTTGTAGCTGAACTGTTCTGTTTGATAGGCTTTCAACAAATGTTCAACTGTCCAGACCACTTAACGGCTTCATTCCACAGCTTCCAGGCATTCGTCGCTTCCTCTTCTTCTTCTTCAACTTCTTCTTCTCCAGTCTAAAACTTCTCCAACAAGCACAAGCAAAAGGTGGTGTCTCTGTCTGTGCGTGTGCCTGCCTCTATCAGTCTCTGTAGTTGTGCATGTATCTATGCACTCATTCTGTTCCTGTATCAGTGGAAGAAGGGTCCATCAGTCTGCCCGTCCGTCCTGCTTCATCAACGCCAGAACCTAAAGAAGTTCTCCTAAATCATTGTGTGATATATTATATGCATGCCCCAACCTCTAAAGACAGATTATTATATAACTGAGAAAGCAGCCTGCAAGCCAACACCAGTAACCGTGCAAGACCTGAAAAAGTACTTAAGAGCATTTAAGAGCTTCACTAGAATGTTATTAAAAATGGAGCTGCAAACCCCTACAGGCAAATACAGTCTAAGCAATTCCCAAGGCATCAACCAACACTAGAAGCTGCTGCCATTGCAATTCCAAGCCTTGAGCAACACAGTGTCTTAAGCCTTGTGACAATGTATTTTTATTCTCAAATGTCATTCTCAAAACCAGAAAAGCATTAGTTTTTTTCATTGCTGGCTCATCAAATGCTTCATAGTATCTTGTGACTTGGAAAAAGTGATTCATGCTGAAAAAACTAAAACAAACCTCAAAACAGGGCTTAAAGTGTGGCAGGACGGTCATGAACGGCGTCCATACACTTATTTTAAAATCTGGACGCCGTCCTGCCACTTGTTGGCCAGCACAGCCTGGAAAGGTAAGGGCACTTCTTTTGGACACGTAAAGAGCATCCATGCACTTTTTTCCGCACTTTAAGCACTGCCTCAAAACCAGTGATTCCCAACCTGTGTGCCGCGGCACACCAGTGTGCCGCGAGAACTTTGCAGGTGTGCCGCGGGAAAATTCTAAAATGTTATTAATTAATAATTATTCCGAGCAAAACATCCGAAAACATCATCACTGCAACATCAAAACTTAAGTCAGTTGGTCTTAATCTCTCACACTGTAGCAGGTTAAGATTTCCAAAGAAAATCTTGATTGTTTTTCCACAGTCAATGAATTTCAGTTAAAAAAGAAAATTGCACCTAAAATACTAAACACATTGATAGACCTACAACCAGCACTACAGCATTACTTCCCTTCGCTTGCAATCGATAAATTTTGACTGGGTAACATCGGCGGAGTTGCGGAGTTTGGTTTCCGTTTGGGGGGGGGGGGGGGCTTTGTTCGAAGACTCAAATTTTTTCCTCGGCCCAAAAAGTTGATCACCCTCTTCGCGAGTACGATTGTCGTCTCTAGAGCCTCATTTCAATTTGATTCGCTGGCCGACCAGACTCACTGGACAATTATTAGACAAGAGGAACATTAAAATTAGAATTTACTATAATTAAATAATAGTAGGCCTATCAAATAGACTAAAAAATTAATAATTATAATTAAGTGTGCCGCGAAATTTTTTATACTTTCTTAGTGTGCCGCAAGCCAAAAAAGGTTGGGAATCACTGCTCAAAACAAATGCTCAAAAACAACTGATACAATCAAAACAACCAGTAACATAAGCAACAAGATAAGAATAACAATAAGAATAAGCAACAAATCTTATTGAAAACATGACTTGAGAATATTGTCTGTAATCCCAATTGTCTAGTGAATCCATTAGTAAATACGTTATTGTCATTATCCCACTGCTCACAATAATGCATAACTATCTAGACATTTGTGCAGCCTACTCCCTGCTCTGATAACAAAAACCTTTGGAAATCTGTGTTTGCTCTGTGAATGTCTTGTGTGCAAAGTAAGAGAAAGCATGAAACTCATATTTAAAGCAACTACATACACCAAGATCTAGTCACTGTCATCCAGCCACTCTGGCTCCAATGGTACTTAACAGGACTGCTGCCTCCAGCTGAAGTTCCATCAGGAATTGAAAAGCATGTCGACCTGCAACTACACAGCCTATATACCTGACAGGCTAATACAGACTGATCAACATCACAGATCAGTCACTGTCGCTCTGCAGAAAATCTCATCAGCTAATTGCAAAACAAGTTAAAGTAGCCGAAAGCTCTTAGTACACAGTTGCTGCGCACGTTGTATCCAAACATTATTCTTTTAGCAAAACTAATGCTCTCTAATCTTTATTCAAGAATTGAAAAAACTAATGATTAGAATCTGATTTTCTTTGGCATATTCGCGAATTTGATCAGTAATTATCAGTAATTATCATTTGCTGGCTGTTTAGTATGCCAAGTGGATGCAGTGTAGTGATATCTCCACATAGAAGGATAAGGCAAATGGTCAAATAGTCTTCGATTGCCTGCAACTGCTATAGCGCCTTTACTTACACTGCATCCTTCATCTGCACAGAGAAGACTGACATCAACAACGCAGCTTCCAAGAACTACATTTCTACATATAACAGCAAAATAAGCGTGCTGTCATGAAAACTTCTGTCATGAAGGTGTCGTGAAGGTCATGAACCGGTGATATTTCGGTGACACTCCTGTTTAATAACCATTCGACAGCGGTGACAAGACAGTCCGATAAAACGTACTCGCATATAATCTCGAAACCAGACAACAAAAGTCTACACCTTTCTTCCAGTTTATTGTAAAGTTGGACACTCAAGATGGCAGGTCAGTAAGGTCCTTTTAAAGGAAAAAACCATATAGCTTGCCTTGACATTATCATCATCATCATAGCTGTAATCGTCATCATCATCTTGGAGCATAAAGTGCAAATGAGAAGAAAGTGTCAGTGTACTGGGGAACGACGCTGGAACTAGGACGAACAGATCCATCAAAACACAGTTCAATAAAAAGACTTCTTCTGGAAATTGTTTCCTGTTTTCAGAACAACAAGACATTAGGTTTATCTAGCTCACTTTAATTTAGATACCACATATATCTGCTTTAAAACCCAAGTTATATGGCTTCACGGTGCATAACTAGCCATGTTGAGATAGGGCATAACCAATGGACCAAGTAGTCATCTGTCTGTCTGCCTGTCTGTCTGTCTGTTACTCTGAACAATATCCAATCCTTTGCTAACTTGTATATTATGCATAATCATCCTTCAATCTATCATTCCTTATCCTGTCCTGGACATGTCTATATAATAGGCTTGCCTGGTAACAGAATGTAGACCTATTTACATTTGTTTGTCTACAGTCTACAAGTATATTTACCTTTCTATGTATCTGTCCTGGTGTGTCTGGGCCTTACACTCAGACTAGGATCCTTGCACCTAATACCACACTATGATGAAATTGCATGAGCCCAACAGGCAGAACTATCTAGAGCTCTGAAAAGCTTCTAATAATTTTCTTTTCGAGCAACAGAACATTTCTCACTCAATCCATGACTGTGAGCAGTGTTAAAGTTTTAATGCTGGACTCTGCTGAAAGGCACAACTTGTGCACTTCCAGGCAGCAATCATACTCTCAACATTTCTAAAGCATTACTTAAAAGCTAACTGCAAGATATCAGCTTATTCAGGAGTGTAAAGGTGTTGATCAATTTCCGAAACAAACAAGATCTGAGAAGCAGTGATGGGCAGAAGTCAACTAAAAAGTTGAAAACTTTTAGTCAAACTAATTTTTTTAGTTAAGGCAGAAGTTTAACTGAAAGAAAATAGTTTAGTTAAAATGATAGTTAAACTAATTTTTTAGTTAATAACTAAATAGTTTAACTAATATTTTTAAGTTATTAGCTAAGTAAGTGACAGTAACAGAATCAACAACAATGTAGCCATATCTTCCGCAATGAACAGTGAACACTGAACAAATCAACGTGACATTTAATTACTTATTAACAGGGTGTTACCTCTGCAATCTGCATATAATATGCATTACGTCACACTTAAATTGCAACGTTACGAATTTGTTTACGAGTTTAACATGGAGTTGTGGATGGTAGACTTTAAAATGAATAGCTTTTAGTTGCTATACTAGCTTCACTGACGTTAGACTGAATTGCTGATTCAGAATCTCTGACTACTGATACCCTTGATTAACTTTTTTCTTACGATCCGGATACAAATTTGACATTGGTCTGACTGATGCTGGTCATGATAGTCACGACTCGTGCGTAATCCTAATAACTTGCTAATTATTACTTGCTAATTATTACTAAGTCAATTGAAATGCGTTGCAAAGCATTATGAATCATTGTTTGCATTAGCAAATGTCTTCATCATTTCCAGAAATAACTGTGATAGGACTATAATTAATTACCTACTCTAGTACACATTACTGAGCTTGAAAGTGAAACTGATATTGCCGCTCTCTGCATTATTACAGGACACTGGTATTGTGAATATGTTTCACATTTGTCAAAAAGTTTCTTAAAAGTCTGAAAAAGTTTAACCAAGTATTATTAGTTTCTAACTTATAAAAATCAGTTGCCGGCTTGTAGTTAAACTTTTAAAAATTTAGTTCAGAAATAGTTATAGTTTAACTAAACAAAATTAGTTTACTGTCCATCACTGCTGAGAAGACTGGAGCTGAAGCAAAGGCAGTACTACCGAGTACCAACTGAATTTTCTTATGAATACACAGATCACCTTGTCAATCACAGCTGCTTTATTCTGCACTAAAAGTAGGACAGTCTTTACTGGACAACCCCTTTCATTATCTTCCATCCAGTAGGGCAAAGCAAAACCAACTGAGACCAGGAAGATACAGAAAACCAGGAGTTACACACATAATTTCATTAATTATATTAACACTATTATTGACTATGGTATACGTAGGTGTTATTTAATGGTTGGTGGATTTAAAAGAAACCTGATATGCTTGGAGTAACCTGTTTCTATTTAATACAGCTGCTGGCAAGATAGGATCCATATTAGACACAAGGACTGATGGCAACTGACAAGGAAGCGCTAATTTATGGCCTGGTACACAACTGGTATATCAACCAGGGAGGCGGCCTGGTGGTGCTCAAGTAGCAACCCCTGGGACCACAAGCCTCAGTCTGACTGAATAAGAAAAAGAAGAGCAGTTCCTTGAGAAAGCCCTGAGGGTAAGAAGTGCTAGTGATCCCATTTCGTTAGCTTCAGCATGTGAGGACAGGTGGCCAGCCCTCTCCATTGCTGTCCCACCTTCCCATTGACAATGTATGATTAGTGTACTTGTTATGTCTCAGTTGGCTATATGGTGCACATGTGGAACAGAAATCTTAACGAAATTTCTACCCTGATGAAATTTGAACAGTAGGTAGTTGAACACTCAACCTCTCGATTGAAATTCCAGCCAACTAACCACTATACTGCTACACATTGAAACAGCTAATAACAAACAATCCCAACGACACTCCTCAAACCATCTGGATAATACTTCATTCAATAATGTCCGCAAGACTCAGTTATGCAATACTAGTGATAATTAATTATACTTTTTTCCCATGGTTCTTTCATTAATAGCCAACACCTCACGAGGTCAGTAAATGGCAAGGAAACTTGAATAACTTGTCATTACTAAGGTATTGGATATCAAGGACACGTAATATTATTACAAAATGATGGGAACTAAACTGCTGGTCTGAGAACATAATGAACATCAGTAAACAAAGTAATTAAGATGGCTAATTATGTCTGAACGAAATGACTAGTAATTTCTAAATGCTTGTGTAATAAAATCCACTGCACGTGCTATTCATCCAGTCATATACTATAGCTTTAATAGTAAAGCTGACTTGACATCACCACGCTGAGACCACAGGCAAGGAGGATTTCTAGCACTGATCCAATCATTGCTGTTTCAGTTTGGGATATAATTCATCTGAAGTTAATTACTGACTCAGAATCCTCAGTTGACCCAGTCAGGATCTTTCTACTCAGTGACCTCAGTCAGCAGGCTGGCTGTTAATGTTCAGCAACATCAGCAAATTATAACATGGCTATATATATCAAAAATACACCCTGTTATTCTGGTTAAAACCTCAACTTAAAATTTCAATGAACTTCAGCACAGCATAATATATCAGTGGTCTCATCAGAAATGCCTTCTTATAAATAACGCACAATATGGCCAACGAATCTACATAGATTAATGAAGTTGGTTGTCACATATGGTCCAGTGCAGTGATACTATCCCTCAGTTGACAGCAGCAGCAGCAGCAGCAGCAGCCCAGAGGAGATAACACAGTCAGCTGCCACCAACACACAGGTCCCTCCCTGTCCACTCAGCTGGTCTTCGCCTATAAGCAGAGAACGTCGTGTCTCACCAAAGTCCATACGGAAATCTAATTTAGGATTTTCTTCGAGACATGCAAATTGCCATTTGATCTGCGATGCTCACCAACGTCGTCGTCAGCCAATGAAGATTTATTTATCAATTTTCTCCGATTCCATCACAATAGCGAGTAAGTAAATCCCTTATATCAGATCAACAGATTGCTTTGCGCGCCAATCGATAATAATAACTGATCCACCCATCAACTACGGACATATTGGACTGAAAATAACAACTGCAGGATTCGAATCGTCAACATAGGAAAGAAACTAATAAGAAGGATTAGTCCAGCTAATGGAAGATGCTGCAGAAAAGTGTAAATTCAGAGAGTGCAATAGAAGACGAAAATTCAATGGAACGAGAAAATAGCATTTTTAAGGGTATCTAAACCTAAGGGTATATAAATATAAACTCAGAGGTTGAATGAAGAGTGAGAACGAATTCATGAATTGCAATTTAATATGAGTTGCAAAACACAAAATCAAAGACTAAAATCAAATATCTCACTGCTCAATGAAAGAAACCTTCATCTGCAAGTGTGCTCCTCACCCAGCCTTCTAGCTTTTGCACCATTCGTCCACAAAAGCACTCTTGAACAAATGTTGAGAAAGTGCAACAGTAGGAAATGAAAGTGTGCTGAATGTGAGAATTTCATGTATGTTTGAAAAGTCAAAAAAAGTCAAGCCTATTAAGTTGTTCGAGACAAAATTTCAAACCAAAATTGTTTAAAATGTCAAACACTCCTGAAGTTTGATCAATCTTGCTTTCCTATATAAAGAGGATTGACAAACTTTTAAACAGATATGTTAGTAACTCTCAAACTTTGAAGACTGTCACAAAAGCTGAGACAGATACACAATCGGATATACCTGGTACTAGGAACCAATGAAAAGTAGAAAGAAAGACAGAGGAACAAATACATAGAAATATGAAAAATGACTCATCAAACGACAACTGCAGACAGCAAAGTCTCAAACTATCAACGCGCATACCACAGAGAGAAAGCGATTGTCTGAAAGACAAAGAAATCCAAATCGACAACAGAGACAGACGCTACGCCGGTTGAGCACACACACAGATCGAATGCTAACAACACATTCACAGACAGGAAGTGATGTCCAGCCCTGTCTTCGCCAGCATTTGACGGCATAGAGACGAAGCCAGAGTTCAGTCTTCTCCATTTCCTGTCCTCCATCTCCAGTGGGCCTCTCGAAAATGGTGGTGGGTGGACGGGGGTGGGTAGCCAATCTGAAGTACCCTAAAGCCGTGGCAGTTCCATTATCAGGAGCAGTCTAATTACAACGCCGCCGCCGCCGCGGTGTGACAAAGGCACTTGTGGTAGCAGGACATGATTTGTGAAAGACGATCTTCACCAGCCATAATAATAATATCCGATATGTCGCTGCCTTCAAATCAATAACATTATCGATCAGCGACACACAAAGTCTATAAATCATCGAAGGACGACAGTCGTAGAAACACAAGTTGCAAAGTCTATGCAACAACGTATTTACGACATGCTTATAGCGATTCCGTCGCCGACGACACCGCCACCGCCGATCACCTTGGAAATTTCATATTAGAAGGAATTGCGTTCATCCGAGGAGCAGCAACGCTCCACTGAACATAATTATAACATCTGTCATGCAGCAAATCTAACAAGAAATGTGCCACGAGGAGGAGGAGCGAGGAGGAGCGTGAACTTTAACCAACTGACCATAGACGACGACGACGTAGCAGCATCTAAGCGATCGCTAAACATGACCACAAAGGTGACGAACATGACCACAAAGGTGACGAGTATCAACATAAATCGCTCTTCAACCATCACCCAAAACTAAGAAGCCTATCAATAATACGAGGACTCGAATAATACCAATATCAGATGATGATGACATTTACTACACAAATTATGACATGGCAGCTTTTATAATATTGGATTTTTTTGCTCATCTCAACTTCGTCCAAAAGTCTGCATGAGTAAATTTCTGTGTAGCTTGATTACAATGCTTAGTGCTTATTATCTGTAAATGTTAAAGATAATATAGCTTGATGTATAAGCCTATTGGGACAATTTTAAAAGTAACTCAGACAGAATGAACTGTTAATTGGCCTTATAAAATCTTGTTTATAAACATGTCCATAAACTAAGGACGCAAACAACGTGTAACCATTTTCGAAATGAATGAAAAAAGTGCTCTTCGATAAATCAAGATGTGCATATACTGGAAGCAATTGAAAAGAGCACATGTACAATTGTACATGTACTGTACATTTACATTTGCCCATCAAGGTCTCAGGTCACAACAACAATTTTTCTATCATAAACAATCTAAACACCAGAGCGCCTTTTTTTTATTAAAGTAGCTTTTGTTAAGAAAGCACGAATAGCAACTGAAGATGCAAAATATTTACATGTACCGGTAAATGGTACCAAAGTGTACTGGGCATTAGTCAACACAGTTTCTGTCACAACCAACCCAAACACTGCACAGTAGTGATTGCTATATAGCAGCTTGATCAAAGAAACAAGAATGACAAATGAACACGCAACATATCCACAAGTACTGGGTAAATGTACCAAAGTGTGCAATGTACAAAAACATGAAGAAGACAACAACAAAGATCTTCTGAAAAGAACAGCGTGCACCAGTCAGCATGATAAGTTGATAACTGAAGGCAAAGACCCACTAGAGGAAAGAATAAAGCAGGTTCGTGCAAACGAAAACTAGATGAAACAAACCAACAACCACAAAAGCAAACAATGAAAAGGATAACTCCTAATAAAGTACTTGAATTTCAATTCAATTCAATTTAATTTAATTGTATAGTGGCAACAAGAATGTAACAGTTCCAGAAGTTAGCTACTCGCAAATGGCAAAGTCTCATATGCCTACTGCATGTTGTATATTAAAGTTCTTGAGCATCAACCTGCTCTGTGACAACGCATAAAATCTGCAACTGGTTAAATTCAATAAAAACTCTTAATTGTCCAAACAGCGCTAAGCTTCTCAGGCTGTAAACACTGGGCAAAGTCAAAATGTCACCTGACTTCCAACATGCCACATCAGGTGACATTTTGACTTCCAACATGCCACATCAGGTGTTCTCTTGACTTGGCTAAGGCCATTTTAATCTCATTGCATCAGTGACCTATCACTTTAGACTTCAAGTCAAAGTCATTTCCTTCACACTCATCCTAAGACAAAAAATTTACAGCCTCGTTTATATACCAAGCAAATGATACTTCAAAATATAAGCCATTGAAGCATCTCACGCAAGCTCACGCACACGCACACACACACACACACACACATAAACATATCCGCACATGCAGACACTTTTGTACAGGCTGTTCAAAGTCATACACGAACAAGTCTAGATCATAAAAAATGTCAAACTAGACGCTTGATCTAGGCTGTCAAGTGCATCATTTCACTTAACCTTTGAAAAGCCAATTCACTTTCACAACACATGACCAAAGCTGAACTCAGCAATGGCAAATAATAATTAAATCACAACTAATAGCAACCCAATGATCTAACTATAGTCTTGAAATGCTAGTTATTAAATCGACTAACCTCAAATATTTTTAACAGTCAATCAATGCTCCCATAGACTTTTGCTAATTAAAGGGTAAATTGCACAGCTACAAGTATTTATAGAGTGACAGTCATGTGGCTAATGGCCACAGATGCAGTCATAAAAAACTTGCACCATCATCATCATCGTCATCATCATCACCACCACTACCAGACAGATTGCACAGATGGGCAGGATTAGTTTAATCGCTAATCGATTAGAATAAGCAGCAGATCGACCAGAATCAGAGTTTGTCTAACTGATTAGCTACTCAATGAGTCAAATTGCTAATCGATTAGAATCAGCTATTGATTTTTGATAATCAATTAGAATTAGCAAAATCTGTTGGCTTAGATTGATTAGAATTAGCTGACTGTCAGCAATTTGGAGGTGACGGGTACGAAGAAATGATCTCCATCATATTCAGTCACTTGTCAAGTACATTGATACAATTGGTGTTAGCCCAAGTATCTAGTTCATTGATACAATTGGTGTTATCCCTGAAAGTTATGGTGCATTTTCAGTTAATACTGTGTAGTCATTGTCAAATCTTGAATATTGTATACATACATTGTTTTAGATTCGAGCAACTGGTATTCTCCCTATGGACATGTCCAAACCATCAGAGTCCGCATTTAACGACTTTGTTTAGCAGAATTGCTTAATACCCAATGCCTGTCTTATGTCATTGTTTCTTATTTTCTGTAGTCTTGAACTCTGTGATTTTCCACAGTCAACTCATTTCATCCGTAAGAATTCTTTCCTCATCTTCCCTTCGCATTATCCAGCATCCATAAATCGGTTGTATCAACATCATTCACATTTCACTCTGCTTTCCTTCTTTCTTTTTTTCTTTCTCCATATATAACCTGTCCAATATTCCCGATGCTTATGAAGTACGTCAATTCTCCTGTGTCTGTCTTATTCAATGCTGCCATCTGAGTTTATCAACCCTCCTATGTAGATGAATTGCTCGACTTGTTCAATAGCTTCTACTTGGCTAAACATTGATAGTTATTGATGCCTTTGTCTCGTTGATATTTTCGATGAACATTCTTTTAGCATTCTCTGAATTGATCATCACACTGAATCTCCCACTGGTTTCGCCAATCCATGTCATTATATCCTGTAGTCCTGGTCCACTTCTAGTGAGGTGTCCACTGTCCAATGTCCTCAGCAAATCGAAGATTATTCTCCATCATTAAACTTTATTCCTGACTCAGTGTGGTTGAGGCTGTGTAACATTACAATTTCCAATACCAGGTTAAATAGGTCTGGGGACAAGATACTTCCCTGTCATGCTCCCCTTTCATGTGAAAGTTGTTTGTGGTCCTTTTTAATATGATCTACTTTTATAGCGCTTGATGATTT
This sequence comes from Lumbricus rubellus, assembly GCA_945859605.1. Lineage (NCBI taxonomy): Eukaryota > Metazoa > Annelida > Clitellata > Crassiclitellata > Lumbricidae > Lumbricus > Lumbricus rubellus. The sequence continues at coordinate 51,227,657 of OX243811.1, read as the reverse complement.
CTATGTAAATTCCTGTATGAGTTTGATCAATTGCTCTCGTTTGTATTCCTACATTTTGCATTGAACTCTCTACATTCCGTCATGCCATATGTTATTATCGAATGCTTGATTAAAGTGAATGAAGTTCAATGTGTTCTACGTAATTTTTTCAAGTTATCCATCTCATTGTGAATAGTTGATCAATAATTTGCTTCTTCCTGGTCTGAACCTGACTTGGGGGTCATCCATATATTACTCATGGACAACCCCTTGTTCTTCTCTAAGTGCTCTCTTGACATATCGCTTCAGTCTGATTTGTATCATTCTGGTGAGATAACTTTCTTGGAATGCTCTGTAGGCTAATGCCCATGTAATTTTTACAGTACTGCTATCTCCAGGAAGTTAGAGGGATTAAAAAAACATTCATACTGTTGAAAGACAAAAGCTGCCACCCAGTTAATGGTGCCTGCTAGTTCTGTCCGCTAAAAAAATTGTCCTACAAAATATGCATCTCTAAGTTGTAGCCCTGAAGCAAAGAAGGAATAATGGTAGTCGTAAACTAGAACACTTAATGTCCTCTACAGTCAAGTGCAAAATGTTGTGCACTGCTAACATTCAGTAACATACATAATCTACAATACATTCTTGGCGTTATTTCCTTGCCTCGGCCATGGACGTCTAGAAAACCTAATAACAACTGCAAGCACCATTATCAAATCATTCAATCTGAATCTCCAATGCCTTTGATAAAAGAAGTAACAAAATTCAGCCAATAAGATGCGCCAATGTCGAGAAACTAAGTGGCCACTGGAAAATAGGTTGTGGCTGCATAAATCTGTTTTAAGTGTTTCTTTATAAATATGATAAAGTGGTCTATGTCTGCTTAAAAGCTCAACTCGAATAAGCATGGTCCTCACAATATCGGTGATTTAAGTGCCAATAACAACCCTTGTGTTAAAATTTGTTATGTCATGAAAGAACTGAAGCGCAATCACAAACTCAAAGTTTCTAAAAATGTTACGTCATTAAGGATACGTGTAGGGCATTCACTAGATTTGCAAACTCAGCATCATATCAAAGCAATCGTCCAGAAATCAGATTTCAATCTTGTAGCAACCAATCTCAAAGTCTTAAATCTCTCACCAAGGACAGACCCAAAGTGATCATTCACAATGGTTGAAAGAAATTAGCACTTGTATGTAAACTTTGTGATATTTATGTGTTGGTAGAAATCAAACCATAGCCTTCAAGATGTCAGACCATGCACATTAACCACCAGGCCTAAAAAAAAAATGCTGTGTTTCCGGTAACAGAGCTAAAAAAAATTGGGTAGGTAGGTCGGAAAATATTTTTATTTTGTAAAATATTTTTATGCAGTGACTATCCGAAAAAGTATACCCCACTAGTCTTTTTTGCACGCTGAAACAAAGTACGTGTTCTAAGCAAGTATAAACTGCCTATTTCCCGACTGTCTGCACCTAAAACTGCTCTAGGAACAGTCCTATTAATTTCATTTTGTTGACGTCTCTTATGTTATGTCAATACAAATGTTAAAAAAATATTTTTTGAAAAAAAAATTAAATTTTTTTTTGAAAAAAAAAAAAATTTTGAATTTTTTTTTTTAATAAAAATTTTTTACAAAAATATTTGGGTCGCGGCCGTAAAAATGGGTCGGTCGCGTTACCGGAAACACAACACTTTTTTTTTTACGCCCCACATAACTGCAGGGCTCACATAATTATAATAGAGAAATGCACAGAACAAACTGGCTAGAAAAGCACATAGTTCTGCTGTTTAACATTTGACAAGCTTCCCATCAGAGATGGCAACATGGGAATGATGTCTACTATTGTCTAGTAACACATGTCACAGCTTTGCACACATATATATATATATAGAATGCTTCAACAACTATTCTACAAATGACTGTACTGTTGATATACCAATTGAGGGAGGACTGTAATTCCTTATCTCAGCACCAGGTCTCTTAAATTAGGAACAATGGACTAAAGGTCATAAAGATGATACTTTGATATTGTCACAGAACCATATCCTTCTGACACCATTCAAGAAGTAAGATCAGACAATTAACTAAATAAAATGATAACCAATGTTAATTTAAAAAACACTAATAAAATAAAGTTGACGAATAGAACATAAAACCTACACACATAATTGCAGGCAGGCAGGCAGGGACTTAAGTGCACACCAACTGAGTAAATAGTTACACATGTCTATAATGGTATTTTAAATGAATGCAAAAAGTGTACTGCTTACAACCGCTAAAGCCATCATATTAACATAAAACTCTAGCTGAATGGCTTATTTACCTATGTTATACATGATGACAACATGCATAAAGAAGACGACCAAATAGTTTTAACAAAAAGCTGCAGCTGATGCAATAGACCAGGACAGAGGCTTTCATTATAATGCCACTACCAAACGACTCCCACAGAAGATGAGCACTACTCAGAAAAGAATTAATATGTTAGCTGCAGGTATACAAGCAACGTGAATAGAAAAGTGACAGTTTTTCACTTCTGACAACCGAACTAAACACTCAGTTGTCGCCTTGGGTGAAACCAACTTTCTATAGAATGACAAAACGTCAGCAATATAAATTATGCATAACAGATCAACACAAACTGTACAAAACACCATCACGACACAGACAGTGAAAAACAAACCAATAAGTCACCTAGAGTAGGGCCAAACAGTTGAGACAGCTTCATACCAAAAAGAAAATATGGCTGAGATGTAAGTCACAAGGATAAAAAATAAAAATAAAGTCTACCGTGTATAGTATACACCTTTGTATCTGCCAATACTACCTTCTTAGGCGTGAAATGCAGTGCAGGGTTTGTTACAAAACAAGTGTCAGAGCCAATATATGTTGGGGGCTGTAACAGATCCAGTGAAACTCTTCAACTAATTTTTAATCTCTAGTTGGATGTTTCTAACTGGAGAACAGTGAGTGAACTGTAAGTGTAACGTATTAGATTTCTTGCAATGTATATAATTACTTCTAAAGCCTAATTTTTGTACTTGAGGGATCATTAATCTCCTGGTCATCACCATCATCATCACCACCACCACCATCAGTACCAGACACAAGCCATTAAGCAGCTCTAAGGGTAAACAACTGATTTCCACTTTCCCTGGTGTTTGCCAAGTCTTGTGTTCCTCCCAATGTTAGTCCAGGTCTTGTTAGATCTTCATTTACATTTTCTATAGAGTGCACTCTGGTCATCCTCTGCTTTATTTCTACTAAACCCATTGAGTATATATATATATATGATATATATATATATATGTGTATATATATATATATAATAAAGCATTACATTGGATTTAGTCAACTGAAGACATTCTCTCCACACCGTCAGACTGAAAGAGTCCTCACTGCAAGACAAACTGTCATCTAACAATCTTACACATTGGAACTGCCTTACATTTATCATTTCTCAGTTTCAGTGGTCTTGAAGTTCATGCAACTTTTTATAGCCAACCTTTTCGGCTATGACAATTTATCATTTTTTGTTCATCTTGCTTCCACTGTGTGCCCTGCATTCTGGTCCATATACACCAAAGGGTTTCTAATAATAACCCAGGTTAATAAAACTAATAACAAAACACAACAGCATATATGTTGATACCAGACTATGTCAAAACATCCACGCATTTCACTGGCATTTGGCAATCACTCAGTCAACCAACACCAGTGGCCTCACTGGCCTGTGGTGTCACTGAAGTTGTAGCACTGCTTTAATGATTTCCTACAAATAAAACTAGTTTACCTTCTTCAGCACAAAGAACTGCAGTTCAAAGTCACTGCCTTCAACATCATTTTCTTATCCCATATTATCACATGTGTCTAGCAGAGCTTTAAGCGTTTACTTTACTACAACCTCAGGCATAAAAAACATACATAATTATATGGCTATAATTGCATCAGTAATGCTCAAAAAACCTTTACATACACAGCTACCTTTCAACACAAAAGAAATTTTCCATCTAAAATTAATATTTGCTCGCAGTGTAATATTTTCCACTGGACAATTTAATTTCATTTCTGGCACAAACAGCAATACGATAATATAGTAATGATGATGATTACAAATAACTATAACAACCGAAATAACCAATGCAACAAAAGCAGCCACAATAGTAGCAAACACTAAAGCAATTAACAACAGCAACCACAACCACAAAGTTCTGCAAGGTCCACAGCAAATCATTACCAATTCTGAGAGAAAATACTGAAGCCAGACCATGATTCCACAGACAGATTACATAATCCCCTCTGCATACAATATATCATTCTGCCAAAGCAACGGTCTTCATCTGCCTACATATTACTTTAAAAATATGCACGCACACACACTCGCTGATCCATGACCACGTTCACAAAGAGGACAGGACACCTGATGCTCACACGCTACCTGTATTAGCCATTAGAAGTTAAAAGATATTAGCCACAACACAATTAGAATAAAGCTTTATGATGACTCCTTTGTATGACAATAATTTTTACAGTCCTATGTTCTGGCCATGACTAATTGCTTTGCATTTTTGTCCATACCAGCCCTTAAGGGTGAAAATATTGTGTAACTGCATTAGTGTTTTTAAAATTTATTTATCACATTTGCTGAATGGGTTAAAGTGAATCCATTAAACTTGTTTCGAAATGCATTTTTAACAAGTCTGTCATTTCATTGTATGTATTTACTTGTACTTATTAAATATAACAGGAGACATGTATGTTATAGCACACAATAATAATGATATTATTATTGTGCCCTTTATTATTTAAAACCAGCAACCCCAGTATGATTACAATAAGTGATGAACAGATGATCACAAGTCATTAGAGGAGTCAAATTTAACTTATACCAGCCATGCAAGGTGGCCATCCTACTACTCACTTACCGGCTACCAAATTCAAGACTGAGTGGACCTTTGGGAGGGTATGGGGAATGGCCCTGCTTCATACTTGATGTTCTGCTCTTCACGCCCCTGATGTTACCAATGATGTTACCAATACACTATGGACCCAAGTGTGTCTCATCATTGACTTTGCACATTCTGACAATTTCATATAAATATACCTAAAGTCTGATAAATATATTTGTGGGGCGCGGTGGTCTAGTGGTGGCGTCGTTGCCTTGGAGCCGGAAGGTCCGAGGTTCGAATCCACCTCCCCGCGTAAGGACCTTGGGCAAGTCCTTCACTTACAATTGCTCAGCGCTTCGGCGTGAAACTCCAATGCAGTGTCCACTCTGCATCGGGAGCGCCTCTGAGTAGAGAGAGCTTGAAGGGGCGCTATAACAAGTGCACATACATACATGTTATTATTATTAAGGTGTTTCATCACAATCATCAGTCATATTTTAAAATTCTACAGAGTTCAGCTGCAATGTCTTTGTCCTTGATGGCTTCTTACATAAACCATTGTATCTGAATGCAGCATTGTTTTTTCAGCACTCACTCCATCAGCTAATCTTAGTGGTAGGCCAATATCTAACAGTCATTAATATCTGGGAGGAGTAGTCAAAATATGCACATGATTCATGGTTATATACCCGATGGGCAGAGAGCAAAGACATGGCATTGCCATTTAGGTATATAGACTTCAAATTATCTCCACGGTTTTGATTGGCACCAGCAAGCAGGCCACCCAATTAGCAAAATATTTTCTACCAGCCTTTGTCAGAAGAAGTGAAAGCCCTTATGTAGTTGACCCAGTGTCATCCAATAGAGCTGCTTTCAGTATCATTTGCAAAGCCTACAAATTGTTAGCACATTCGTACTGCTACCCATAACTGCGTGAAGTCTTTGAAAATTTACACTTCATTGAACTCTATATAGCTGAAAAATCACAAGTCAAATTTCACTTTTAGCCACCATGTTAGTCAAAAATGCGATCATAAAAAACTAACTGGCTACTTTAGATCTATTATATCTCCACAACATGTGCAAATCAAAAGTTTATACCTAATTATTAATTTTTATCACCCTCATAAATGGTGTAAATATTAAAACTGCTAACTACTTCCCAAAGGCAATCTGTTTTAGCAAGTGCACTCACAATATCAAAGTTCTGCATCTGTGTTGAAAGTTTGCGGATGTCAGAATTTTGTGTCTGTAGCATATAAAGGGTTAAAAAAGCAAGTCTGTAAGCAAGGCATATCACATGAACGTATACACATTTGCCATATTAGTAATTATCATCAGTCAGTCATGCAAGACAGCCGTTATTTCTTTGAATCAATTTGCCACCAATCAAAATTACTCGTACTGACAAATAATCAGCAACACATCTATTTCCATTAGCCAGCTGGAAAAGAGGAAAGATGCCAAAGAACCGGAAAACGGTTCAAAAACCCAGTCGCACTACCTACCGCATGACTGCACCTCCTCCCCTAGGGGAAATGTTTGCCTTAAACAACAACAATTACCAACGTTTGTGATTGATCGGCAGTTAAAAGCAATCTCTACCGGGCAGCAAGAGTCACAGTCTCTCCTCCACTTGCACCGGCAGACGACGACCACAACGCCTCCTCCTACTTCAATAATGCATCTCGACCAGCACGGTCCAGTGAGCAATCAATATTTATCCAAGAATTGCCTGTCATTTAATCAGAAATTTATTCTCAATAATAAAAACAAAGCACCAAACAAGAAATAAACCCTGTCACACACAGAACCAGGTTTCCTGTGTTCAGGAATTATTGCAAGGGTGGATTCGACCGTATTAAGGCAGCGGACAAACGAACAGAATGTGAGAGGAATCAGCCAATCAACTCGACTGATTGCCACAATCCAAGACGAAAGACATCAACATGGCAAGACGAAAGACATCAACATGGCAAGACAAAAGTCAACAAAAGGTCATAGCCCAACAAAATCAACTGACAACGAGATGGCAGGGTCTTCAGTACTTATAGCTACCAAAACCAGAAAGACAGTTTGCCTTTAATATCAACTGCTAAGCAATTATTCTTATACAGGATTCTCGATATTTAAAGCACAGGTCTGAAGATCAATCTACTGGTGCTACAAAAAAGAGTCACGAACCACAGTTCACATAGGTACATAGGAAGGAACTGATATATGATACATAGGAAGGTATCAAGTCATTGGCAGCATAAACACTCAAAAGCGTTTCAACATTATCACACAAGCTATATGGAAACAGTCTGGTCTTTACTTTCACGGGATAAAAATACCTTACACTGAATCGGTATTTTCAGGAGTACAAATCACAACCGTTTTGCTTGACAAAAACATCCGTATGCATTTTAAAAGTTATATATTCTGGAGAATAACACACGTGCAAGCGATTGACTCGCATATAAATGGTTCAGACTTTTGAATCACATCAGAACCACTGCTGACAATAAAGCGCTGGCTACATGGAAACTCTCTTCCTAAGCGAATGGCGTCGTGTAAACTGAAATCCTCTTTCTATCACCAGATGGCCACAGAGGAAATTTTCCAGACAGTAGCAACAACAACACCTGAGACTGCAGCGAGCAGTCTCTTACACACCAATACATCTTCAGGTCAAGACCAATTACCGGTGTACGTATACAAGACCCACATGCAGAATGAACATCCTGCCACAGCAGCCGAAAACTGAAATTCTGGAGAGCCCTGGCAAAAATTAGTAAAGTCTGGGAAACACCTGGAATACGTGTGCAGACATCCGATGCAAAAGACGAGGTCGTCAGACAAATGCGAGAAAACATTTCCACACACGGTATTTACATTTAATTATCAGAAGGATGTCTTTATGCTTAATCGTCAAGAAACGTTCGGCAATGTCAGCATCATATTAGTCAAAGAGAAGCCGGCAACCACTTGAAAAATCAGCCTCTGTGTGCTTCTGTAACTGTACCTGCAGAAGGGTCGCTCCGTTGAATTCGTTTCGAGATTCAAATATTTATTTAGATTGCTGTGGTCCATCTGTCTGTGTGTGCATATGCATTACCATAACTATTAGACAAAAAATTGCCTAGACAGGAAAATTGCCAAATTTTCTCTGTCTGTGTGCCATCAAACGTTAATTATACGTACCGGTACCCTACTTCTCTTATCACTTATTAACCATCATCAAGTTAGCACACCTTCAAATAACTGCCTTTTGTGTGTTTTATTCGCATGCATGAATACGTTTGGATTCATAAGTTCATATGCGCACGTGCATAAATTCCAATTGTTTCAGACCACCTGGTAGTTAATTAATTAATTAATTAATTAACTAATTAATATGAACCAAAACTAAAGTTCTCTGACATGGTTCTTTCCAAATCTCTAAGACTGCCTAGCACAGCCATTCATTTAATATAAGACAGAATCTATCAGTGCCAAACGTTCCGTACCTACGAGTGACTCTTCATTCCCAGAAGTCATTGGAATTGAAGCGTGCAGAAGTGTATAATGCATTACAAATTCATTTAATAATAATAATAATAATAATAATAATAATAATAAGGCGTTAAAAAAATTGTTGTGTTTCCGGTCACCCGACCGACCCATTTTTACGGCCGCGACCCAAATATTTTTGTAAAAAAATTTTATTAAAAAAAATATTTTTTCCAAAAAAATATTTTTTTCCCAAAAAAAATTAATTTTTTTTCCAAAAAATATTTTTTTAACATTTGTATTGACATAACATAAGAGACGTCAACAAAATGAAATTAATAGGACTGTTTCTAGAGCAGTTTTAGGTGCAGACAGTCGGGAAATAGGCAGTTTATACTTGCTTAGAACACGTACTTTGTTTCAGCGTGCAAAAAAGACTAGTGGGGTATATACTTTTTCGAATAGTCACTGCATAAAAATATTTTACAAAATAAAAAAAATTTCCGACCTACCTACCCAATTTTTTTTAGCTCTGTTACCGGAAACACAACATTTTTTTTTAGGCCTAACGCAATAGCATTTAGGGGTACTTTTATGCACGACATCGGTGGTGAAGACCAAGAACCATATGTATAGTAGCGATAAATATTCTTCGGAACTTTTGTCAAAAGTTATAAAAATAAAAAATAAAAAATAATAATATAACAAATCCATGCAACAGGAAGAAAGAAGACATTGATCAGATTGTAAAAGAATTGTATGTTGTCAGTTCAGAGCAGCGACAGAAAGTCTCAGTAGGTTGCGTCGTGCGTGAAGAAGAGGCGGCAAGTTCCAGATGGAAGAATGTGCAGTTCTGTTTACGAATGCCGGCCAAACCAAATAGTGTGTACTAGGAATAACATAGTTTCCAGCAGATGCTGATTGAAGAGCGGACCCGCCTTTAATAGAGTTACAGGGTGTTACCATGGTTATAGGAAAGATGGCAGATGATTTGCACATGCTTTGCAGTACATAAGAATGGCAGCTTGAAGAAGAAACGCTCCGTGCAGGAAGCCATTGAACGAACACTGAGTGCAATATGGTCTGAGTACGAGAATCAAAGACATGTACATATAGTGCTGCAGACTGCTGCACCATTCTAGTTAGAGAAAGTGTATAGTCAGGAAAACCCAGAGAGCATAGAGCTTCAGTTGTCAAGTCCTGTCAGAATGAGGCTCTATGTATTATTGCCTCAATCGATACTATAATACTATTAGCATAGAAAGCTTAGATAGCATGATGACAGATCTGTGTAAGTGCAAAGTCAGATCCATGTGAGGTGAACAATCAAAGTTGCAAAGTCTGTTTGGGGCTTTAGAGATTTGTTGAGATGCACAGGACTATAAGAGCAGGACTCTGAGATGAGTGGAGATAGTGAAAAGTAAGGAATTGAAGGAGTGACAGTTCAGTGCACTGCAGGAGTTCAGAGAAAAGTCTGTCACTCATCAGACGACTTTGCATGTATACCAGGGTGACATTTAAGGTGCACAGAAAGCCTACATGGCATGATGTCATCTGTGGCGGTGCAAAGTCTCTTGGAAGATCTTATTTATGTACACAGAGCTCGATATCATCAGCAGAATTGTGTGGTATTATCATAAGTATCATGCTAATAACAACAACAATAATTAATAATAATTTAGTAATAATACTAGTATTAATAATACTACTAATTACTAATCATAACAATAATTGTATTAATATGTTTGCATCTTTCTGTTGCCCAGTTTAGATATCAATATGTCCCTGGAAAGTTAATACAGATGCCCCAAACACATCGTGGCCCAAATGAATATAAACTGAAAGCAAAGTCTGTTATAACATTCAATGCAAGTTTATTCTTACTTTCAAACAATACCAAGACAGTCTGCAACCTGAAAACCAGACTTACAGTAGTCTTAAATCAGGGACTCAGACTCACTCTCTTCTGTCTGTCTGCCTGCCTGCCTGCCTGTCTGTCTGTCTGTCTGCCTGCCTCACACGTTTAACTTATTATGCTTTGTTCTGACTGACCTCTATCCAACCCCCCTCACCTGCTTCTAATATTCCAGCCTGCTGCATCTGCTCAGACCTCATCAGTAAAAGTGACCAGATTTAAGGTCTAAGGTTCTACAAGAGCACACACCACACACACACACACACACACATATACACACACAACACACGCACACACAGAGGGCAGCATAACCTACAGGATACAGAATACAGACACAGATCTATCAGACATGCAGATATGGGGTAGCTAGCTGAACTGAACCAAGAGGTCGAGATATGTCAGCCAAAGAACTACCTGAGAAAGATATTTAATATAGTTACCTAATAACTTTACCCAGCAAAGATTCTTATTATGACTAAGGCCAAACAACCCTGTCCATTCACAACACAGACTGGACAGTGGACACTGAGCCCTGCACTGTAGAACCTTCAACCCGTTACTCCTTTTTAACTGGTGGGCCAAGTTTTCGTTGTCTCAAGAACAAGTTTTTCTCTCATGTTATCTCATGCTGGGAGCGCCTCTGATTAGTATGCACTATGAGAGGCACCATATAAAGTTATAGATTTATACAATACGATGTGACATCATCCATAATAAACTAATGTGCCGAAATCACAGATTTTAAATGGAAAATTCTGTCCAAATTGTCATTTATCTTACCAAAGTTGGATGCTAAAAGATTTAATTGAACTTCTTTAATTGAAAGTCTTATGGTATAGGCTTGCCTATCTAGTTTCATAGGGCCTAAAAATGACTCATATTCAGTAAATATCCCAATTGCAGCTGAACCATGGTCAAGTAACTAGAGATAAAACCACAATCCTATCCAGTATATAATCTAAAACGGGTTGAAAAGTCATTAGATAAATGCATGTAGACTTTTTATAGAGCTCAGCCACACTGATTGTGGTGATGCTCTCTGCTGCCAGGTTTCAAAAATGCAATTCTGAGAGGTCCATGCAATATCAAACTATGGTTGAACCAGCACATTGAATTTTCTCATAAAGCGTTGTACAGATATGGCCAGAGAATAGGGCACCACTCGAATGCCAAGTGTGTTCTCTTATGTAAAATAAGTCATGAATGTTGTTGTTGTATAACCAAAACCAGATGTAAGATCAAGAGTCCTTTATCCACAGTGACGATATTCGAACTCAGCAAAATTTGGTTCAAATTAAAGAATTATTTTCTCTAAACACCTAAAAGAAAGAGATGCATTGTTGGCTGACAACAATGCCATAAAATTGAAAACCGACTGCACAAAGATACTGAACATTGAAAGCAGTTCTTCCATCCAGATTGAATGCGCAGCGAGTTAAGCACGAAACAAGGACCATCAGAGAGATCTCTGACATTTCTCAATTTACAACGCCCAACTTTTATTTCTCAGGAAACACAATTGACGACGAAAACAGTGAAACCCTGTATAAGAGGAGAATGGCTCCTGGGCACTTCAGAAAAACGAAAACAGAACGTTGTTCTGCAATCAAATCCAGTTGACTTCTGTGGGTCAATTGGGAACTCAGATTGCAATAAATCTGGAGCAGTGAACAAGGAAACAGCCTCTTGATTATCAGAGGCCTAGCGTACTGTTACATGCCAGGAAAGATAAAGAGCACGGCCACATATATATCTTGTTGTATGCAAACCAGGATTCAAACAAATTCAACATGGCACTTGACACAATATTACCATTACATTCACCTCGGCAATCAATTCTCCTTACTATGCTCCAAAAGTATCAACATTACGATAAGAGAAACGTTACCGACAACAACTGACAGCTCAGTTTGCTGGCTCTATAACTAGATCCGAAAATAAAGCTGAGACGAATTGAGAAAGAAGTCTATAGTAACATCGATCGAGTTCAGAAGAACAGACAACAATGATCATGTTCAGTAGCTCAGTTACAACGAGTACAATGACTGTACACTGTTAATGGGAAGATGAAGCGGCAAGGATGAGGACTCGCCACCCGTCCCCCTCATAAGCCGAGACTACGAAAATGAAGCTACTTGCATCTCATGACCATGACTGCCTTGGGGTTAGCTTAAGGGACTGAGCACTCTTCTACTAAAGAGCAACAAACTTAGAAGTTCTTTTTAGCATTCAGGTCCACACATTAGACACACCAGTTTCAACTTATTACCTACTTACTTACTTAAGTTGCCTGCCATCTACAGGCTGAGCTGCTGTTCGTGACCTATCAGATTTAGGCTGGACATCATCTTCAATAGACAACGCTCCATGATGCCCTGCTTGAAGCAATCATTGATTAATGCCTTTGGTATATGCCAGCACAACAGAAGTCATAAGACTACCAGGTAGATTAGATTAGAAGCAGCATCAGCAAACATGCAAACATAATATATAAGAACATTACAATAAGAGCAAAACAAGAACAACAACCACAGAATCAATAAGAGCACTTTCAGCAGCAGGACTTTTATATAAAAGAGGATCAGAGAAATTTCCATTATTTCTAAAGCACCTGATATGAAAGAAACTATAAAATTTCATGTGGACACCTGGCAGTCGATAGCATAAGATAATGCACACCTGAACCAAGGGAATAAAGCATCAAAGCAAACCTACTGCCTAACACACATACATACATAAAGCAAACACACCACCTAACACACACATACATATACCGGTAGATATACAGAAACTGTAGCACCAGTTCTTGAATTCAGGACTGTAGAACAAGCACTTTAAGTGTGTTATAAACGTCCCTCCATTCTCCCCTGAGCACATATTCTGTGGAACATTCACAACCACCACTAACATGCAACAAGCAAACTCCATTGGAAATAAAATTAACCTATTTTCATTGTTCAAATGGAAATGTGATTTCTAAATGTAAATATTATGCACAAATGTAATATACAGATTGTACACAGTAAAATATCTCACGTAATGCAACGACTGTACAGAGTGGACTCATATACAATTATCTGGTTAATGTACCATTCTGAGCACTTAAAACACAAAATGTAACCCAAAGCCATGAACTTAGCACTGACCCACAGGTACAAACTTAACAGGACTTCCATACTAGTCAAATGCCACACAAGAACTGAAGCATGATGCTAACCTTGTTTTAGCATTATTTCTCTTTTATGTTAACATTGTACGGTATATTTTAAATACATTGAAAGGTGCATAGAAGTGCTATAAAAATGTCCATAAACAATAAACATCTACGCATACAAAACAAACCCCTGAAGCACATGTATATGACTATGTAGCTACAGAAATGCTACAGCATGCAGCAAGTGCACTGAGACTGATCGGACTGAGTGCAGCGAGCTGTCCAGTCTGGAATGGAAGCCACCTAATCCACACCTACGGGTATGGGCATCGCCTGGCCATAGGTACGGCCTGGCCTGGCCGCCGTGGCCGGTGTGCCCTGAGTGCAGCCACAAAACCTGGATAAACATTAACCAGCCAGCGGAAAAGCAGGAACTGGTCTTCTGGCATCTTATGCAACACTACTGGTTCTGAAGCATCGGCAGCAGCAGCAGCAGACCGGATGATGAGAAAGGAGGCAGTACTAGGAAGACTCCAAGCACTGTAGCCAAATATGACTGGAACCATAGCACAGACCATGCATGATAGCAGCAATACTGCAATTCAAAATAAACTTTTCCCTCATATAGAGATCTAAGCCACATTTTCTCTCCCCTGCATTCTCACGTTGTACTCAATATTGTCGTCATGTGACTGTTCCTGGATCAGAAGCTGAAAGGGAAAGGCAATTTAGCCTTATGCCTTTGGGACCCATAATTCCATGCAGCAACAGCAGACTAAGAGACAACTTTCAACCATAGGCATGAAAACGTTTTTTCTGCTTTTATTTTTTGGAAAAAACAACTTTTACTGGTTTTTTTCTTGGCTTTCACCATTTTTAACACATATACTTTCAACAGAGACACATGTAAATTGACAGGACTCCTATCCCTGGCAGCTCCCGAGCCTCCAATAATAATTTATGAGCACATTTTTATGCACACCCACATATCTTCATAGTTAACGCCAAAAGTTCCTCTCACAGTTTCTAACATCAAATATGGTTACCAAAGTAAACTAAATATTGACAACACCCTACAAGAAACTAATTGCAGGATCATAGAATATCGTTAAAACTCACTGTACATGCAGCACATCACGTTCGCCTATTAATTATTATCACCAGCTCGGGTACCCGGCGTTCCCCAAGAAAATTTCAGTTTTTCTCAACCACCACGCCTCACCCGGCTCCCACTCCGCACTTCCCACTCCACCCTCACCCATCCCACTCCCTATTTGCATATGGTTTAATATATTAGGTCTACTTCTATAGATAACAGTTCTTCTGATAAAAAAATACCCAGCAAGTGCCTCACAGGATTACACCCAGTAGAATTATGATTAGCATTTCCTTTCAAGTATTCTGTCGCCCCTACTTGAGCCCACCATAATTAGTTTGTCTCAAACATGCAAATAGACTCGTGGAGACTAGAGCAAGCAGTTACCACCAGCTACAAGGCACAACTCATAAATTTCAACCGTAGATATATCTTGTCAAGGTGGCCGGCGTGTTCAGTGCAACCTGACGTCCACATTACACTTTCACAGCAGACAAATGTTTCTCAGTCATGTCTGGTACTATAATTATGAAAATTTAACACAATTATAGCACTTGCAGAAATTGGGCTAACTTTATTAAACTTGCAACTCACAGAAGCTATCATTAACAATTAGGCCATAATCATGAGGAAAAGGAATGCATTCAATAGGCCTACTGCACTATAATAACTGCAGTTTTGCTAACAAACTGCCTATATCTAAAATGAAAAATGTATGTTATAATTGCATGGCTGTTCCGTACTTCAGCCAGCAAATACACACAGATTATTGCCCTAAACTAGTGCTACATAAACCTTGTTCTATCTCCTTCATTGCTACATAAACCATGATCTGGCTGGCTTTTGTCCCTTAGCAGTGGCAGCACAAAAGGCATGCAACACTTAAGTTTGGACTCTGGCCAGACGGCTGCTTTAACTCCCAGCTCTGATATCAATTTGACTGACATATTAAAATGCAGGTTAGGGTGCCAACCAAATGCATGGTCAAAAAATAATTTTGTCTGATCCAGTTGCTCACCCCCTACAAATGTTTTCTATGGCAAGAAACTCACGTGATACAAATTTTATTCCAATAGAAGATCATTTAGAGGTAGCTTAGCGCGTCAGTAGTTTATAGTAGCGTATAACATAATTTCTTCAAAATCGCATATGGAAATAGCTTATATTTACAGAGAACAGGCTGTGCTGTGACTCAATGTTCATACTGACTAAGAATAATAATGTTTCTTGTAATTTTTTTATCTTTCCCAATTCTTGGATGTTGCTCTAATAACACGGATAAACCATAAAAGGCTAATTAAAGACTGTCAATGTCATTTCATACAACTTCCAGCAATACAATCCTTCCTGATGGTGCCTATGTTTTGTCTGAACAAAAGTGTATAAGAAAACACTACTGAGCTTGGTTTGCAGACCAAAATCATGGAATTAGTCGATGCCAAAGTGTTCAACACCAGATGGGACCTCCAGTGGCAAAAAATCAAGATATTTAGAAGATTTAGATAGGCTACTCACGTATAATTATGCATTTGACGCAGACCGGTATGAAAATGGAATAAAGGTGACAGCAACTGCAGTGGTTTGGATCTGGTGCAAAATGAGTTTATCGAGTTCATCCAGCTCAATATGATATTCAGTCAAGACTGTTAGGAAGACTATGAGCTATTTTACCTGGCACTGATATTCTTAAAAGGAGTATAAAGTAAGGGAGATCTGTGCATATCCATGCCTTTGGAGTCCACACTAGAGCTAGATGGATAGCAAGGTCACAAACAAGGTTAAAAGATACTTATTTTACTCTCAATAAATCTCATCAAATGCGAGTTGTCAGCTCTCCCAGAGTTCAAGTCAATTGTTAAGTTTACATTCAGTGTCTGTACACACATGCATGTGCCACACCTGATCCTCGCAACGTCTTGAATCTTCTGCATGAGTTTGATGCATACAGACAAACAACTAAACTGTTATCGATTCAGCATTCAGCAATCAATTCCTTCTGTAGTCATTTGTAGTATCTAGGTGAAATACTAATTGGTCACACTTTCTCTGATACAATGGTTCCTCTGGATTTGAAGGAAGCAATAGTCATGCACAGCCCTAAGTAAAGAAACCCATGGACAAACTCCTCGGCACGTTGTAAGTTTATACTGCATGGACATGACACTGTTGCTATACAAATGCTTCGGTGGTTGTCACAACATATTTAGCAGTTTCTTGTGGCAATTGGAATATCACAGCACTTTTTGGCCCCAAAGACCTTCACCCTAGCATTTGAGAGAGCATTTCTGAGTATGCTAGTGCTGAGATATGGGCAGAGCGTCTGATGGTGGTAAACAGTGCCGCTGATTTATTCAATGGTGTTCTTGGTCACTATGAAAAACAGAATAAATTTATGTCATAAGTTGCTGAGAGGCACCGCAGGACATTTCTAGTTACTAAGGAGTCTACTATTGCTCACCAGTAGTGCTGGGCTCAATTGCTCATCACTAACTTAGCAATAATGAGCACCCTGGATAGTTGTGTATCTTACGCATTGAAACGTCATGGAATTTAACATTGTCCAATGCTAAAAACTTTAACCGCGTCAAGCTACCAGTAATTTTTTTTAGAATGCTTCCAAATTTTGTGAGCCTTATTATTTCAACATTGAAAACATATTTTGGGGGTGAGAAGATACAAATTACAAACTTTTATTTTGAGTGGCACCCTAATGCAGGTTGTAAGCAAAACGCAGCTCAGCATCATATAGTCAATGGCCAAACATAATTCAACCAATTTACAAGCACAGTAACAATTTGATACATTATTCCCAGTTAAATTTTTCTATATAACAGCAAAACCCAAATCGTCACAATCATAGCTTCTCAAATGAACACAGAACATCAAATATGCATGAGCTAGTTAGTAACTCATTCTCACGGCCTAGTAACTTACTCGCACAACTTCCCATGACTTAGTAACTCATTCTCATGGCTTAGTAACTCATTCCCATGACTTAGTACTCATTTGCATGACTTAGTAACTCATTCCAACAACTTATTAACTCGCTCTTATGCCATACTAGCTCATCGCCACTACATGTAAATTAACTCGTTCATACAAGAGCTCTAGGAACTCGGATGCACAACTTATTAACTTGTGCAGACCGGTTACTCTAGGTGGTGTGGACAAGCTAATAAGTTTTTGTTTGCATGACTTAACATAAAATACTTTTGCATTCCTGTAGGGGCTCCATACATAACTGTGCCATCCATGAAATAAGAATGCAAGGTGAAGAGTTTTGCATAAAAGACAGGCCTTTTAGCAACCACAATATAACAACAACAACAATAATGGATCATACTCCCAGAAATGTCTTATTGAATTACATCATTAAATGTGTTCTCACCAATGTTGGCTTCCCTCATATACTAAAGAGCCTACCTGGAACACCAAATGCCGTCATCTACACCATGGCAGAATTATAACGCACCAGATCAGCTGGGATTGCAGTCGCAGACATTCTGTAGATGTAGCCAGTATAATGGAACAGGGGAGGGGTTGCTTGGTTGCAGGTGCCATTATTGCCACAGTCAGAAATATAAACTGCCATTTTGCCAGTACAGTTTTGTGCCATTGGTCCTTTAAATTCTGGGTCCAGTCAACCAAGACTGTCCTGAATTTATCAACCTCCTTGGCCACAACTTGCTCAAATATCACACATGTCATTATTTTTCGCTTTCAACTCTTGTCTATCACTATTCATTGCTTCAGTGCAGTCAACTTTTTTATACCAAAAACCATCTACAAAAAATAGCCATTCCCGACCAATGCTCTCCTCATTTTAGCAATCTCAATGGATCATATGCACAACATCGATTCACAAATTGTAGCAACTCATATTATATAATATCTAAGTTCCATGGGCATGAAGTATCTCTGAGCAAAAACAAATAAATAAAAATAATAATAGCAATAATCGTATGATTTGTATGGCACCGCAGCACAGCCAGAGCAGTCAAGAATTAGTTACGAGAAAGATTCCAACTTACTTGTCATACTCCAAGTTGTCCTTTTCACATCGTTCATCTTCTAAATTCTTCCAACCTTTTCCATGTTTGCAAGTCGTTAGTAAAACTATGTCCTGTCCATTGTTGATGTGATAAAGGGAGTTTCTCGTTTCAGACCCAATCCCTGTCAAGTAACGTTTTCCCTTGAAAACCAGCATATACTTGCGAACAGGAGGCACATTATTAGTCGTCAGAAAACCTGGTTCTCCACCCCGATAGCTATGTTCCTTATGAAACAGCGGAAACGATATGTCGAACTGCGGTCGGTAATGCAGCTCCGAGATGCTGGCCTTTGCCAACATAGCTTTACCTATGTCAAATCCAAGGCCGTTCTCATCGTAATCTGGCCAGGTTCCAGAATAGAGGTTAAAGACAACATGGTTGACTCCGCCACGCCACCATTTCAAGCTATCTATTTGACTCTGGATGTTCTGAACAAATTCTACGCTTAACTTATCTCTATCTAACGTATCGATTGAAAGAACAAATATACATGCATGGCTCGGATCAGAAGTATAATAGCGAGACGTCCTTAGGGCTTTTAGAATTTCACTGTACTTCTCCGAAATTTTCTCCGAGACCGGATATACGTAAACTTTGAAGCCTTCCTTACAAAGCGAAAAGTTGAAGCAGTTGGACATACGACAGTCGTGGTAATGACTGATCTGCTGTTTTGCATGTCTTCGGTTCTTTGGCGATACAAACATGTCGTGCTCATCACCGTCTTCGCCCAGCCCGATATACACCCGGCCATGGCTGGCAGATGAGGCGTCTTCTCGGGGGTGGATATGGCCGCCCGAGGACGGCCCTTCGCCAGACCCCCTATAGGAGACTAGGTAGATCAACACAAGAGAGACTCCGAGAATTAGCGTCAAACAGTAGCGTCGTCTACAGTTCATCGATATGACCGGAAGGGCATTTATGCTATTCTGTAAGCGCCCGACTCAGATTCCTCTTAAATCCTCCGGTGATACCTGAAACTCCATCTACCACCACCGCCACCACTCTACACCAGGTCCTCTCGACATCACGAACTCGTAAAGCGTAAACCGGACGTGTAATTACGCAAAACCGGATGAAGAATTAAATACATTTAATCTAACATTGACAGCGTCTAAGCTTGGAGAATGTAGGAGGCCGGGTACCAGACGGCGGTAGATCGGATGATGTAAAATTCCGGAACGTAGAGCCCTTCAGTGCTCTTTAAAGTCAGTATGTAGTCTTGAAACAACCGCGAATTTAGAACTTTATCGGTGAATTTCTACTATCCCTATAATATTCATGATGGGTTGCAAGCTAGTAGTTACTAATTCGACTCGGGAAAGATAGAACTGGGACATAATGTGGTGTGCTAATGAATGTTAAACTAAAAATAGGTTGTTTCATATTTTCCAAAGCCTATAGCCCTATAGGCCTTTATCTCTAGAATAGCCTACTATTCAAAAAACATTTTTTAACTTAGCAAACCTAGATCCATTTTTTAACCATACAAACATAGATCAATTAGCCCAATATTAATTCAAGCAAAATATTTATTTATGTTGCATAGGCTATTATATATAAACTGAACTTATACATAAAACCTATGTAAAATTAGTTAGCCTATAGACCTATGTAGCCTAACATGCTGCGTTCTGCCAGCCTGAAGTGTTGATTAAACGAAAAATTGGTTGATTGATTGATTGATTGATTGATTGATTGATTGATTGATTGATTGATTGATTGATTGATTGATTGATTGATTGATTGATTGATTGATTGATTGATTGATGTAGGCTACTTCCCAGTGGTGTAGTGGGGGGAACGCCGTTCCCCCACTTTTTTCCAGGGATAATGGAATATTAATAATAATAATACTAATAATAATATTATTATAATTAAAGAGCGTTCCTCTGCTTCATTTTTTAGGACTACACTACTGCTACTTCCCAGATAAACAGAAACGCCCGAAATTTTGGGTGGGCGCTTCACTATCTGAATCCTCGCCTCGTTACCCTTAATTGTATGCGTCTACTTCTCTACGAATAGGCCTAGAGGCGCGCGTGGTTCGGGAGATGCAATGTATAGGCCTAATTTGAAGAAAGAATTGAGCCTCACTGAAATTAAGTCGGAGAAATTAATTCGTCTCGGGTCAGCAACGTCCAAACGGAAGGAAAATCTACAAGGAAGTTAATTGCCATGCGGCCCATGCATATCAATAGGCCTACCGTACGTAGTTGAAATTTAGGCCTACAGCAACATATGGAGTAGCCTAACAATTAAGACGAATAGCTTTTCAACTAGGCGTACAACAAAGCTTGATTTTATTTTAAAAATTCAATCTATTAATCGCGGTTTTTTGTCTGAATTTTTCATTCTAGTCGTAGGCCTAATAATTTTTGATGTTCCATTTATTGTAAGACTTCAACGTAGGCCTATAGATCGCCATTGTGATTATCGCCCTTTGGTTGGTCGCCCTTTCGAATTTGCCTCTTTGATAATAGCCTAGACCTAAATCTTAATATTATTTTCTACTGAGACATGTCAGAAACAACAGAAACAACAGAACAAAAAACCAATGGAGACTGGACATCACGTAGCCTACAGAAGAGGTCAAGAGGAGATACTGAAAAAATTATTGTTGGAAAAGCGACAGTAGGCTATTAGTTATCGAATGATCCCTCTATGTTGGTCACGTGACTGTTAAGCGTCCTCTCGCCATGTTGTGGACATCTTTGTTTGTTTTATTGGCTTGCTGGAAATTATATTCTGCTATCCATCCATTGATATGTACTAAATAGTTACTGGATTGGAACTGGCCTATGAAAGTACGGATTATCGCTCACTCATGGATATCCCATGATTCTTTGAGGCAAAGCCAATAGCAACTCCCAGGATTCTCTGGGGCAAGTCCCAGGATTCTCTGGGGCAAGTCCCAAAATTCCTAGAGGCAAACCATAGTAAAGGATAGGCGAAACACTCTTCGGTTTAAAACGCAAATTTCTCAGCAATGATTCAGAATTGTTTAAAACCAGCCGAGGGTTTTTGAGTTGAATGACATACAAAACAATAAACTTAATTTTATTTAGCGGCCACTGACCAGATTTCTTGAAAATAGCCTTTAAAGTTGACGAATTTAACATGGGTTTACATAGGACCAAGGCCGCGTCCCCCTTACAGGAAGTCACGTGCTATTCGCCGTCGGCCATGGACCACTATACGAAGCTGTTCCAATCCAGCCATATAATACATATCAATGCTGCTATCAATTATTACAGAACAGAAGCACATGCAGGAGCAAACAAGAGTCAGGCCCATCCGCAACATGGCAAATCTATAGGTGCAGGATTTAGAACTATATATATACATGGGCGCCGACTCTGCGAGGCCCGTGAGTGCTCAGCACCACCAGAAATTGGCCATGCGAGGCCCGCCCATGCACGGGCACCACCTGAAATCAGCCGGCAAGATGTGCTTTTAAGATATTTTTCTCTGTTGCGATTGCTTATCTACCGCATAAAAATCATTCCTTCTTTAATATACTTTTTACAATCTTAGTTAATAATTATTCTACCTTACAATTACTCCAGTTTTACCCCATCTGAAATCCTTCTTATTCGATCCGCTTCCGTAATTTCTTTTATTACGGAGGAAGGCGACGATTTGAATGACATTGTTTCCTTAGGCCTATATTGTATACAGGGTGGCTCAAAAAACAATGTACCACCGGATAAAATGCGATAATTTCGCAACCGATGGACATTTTTCTCCCAAAATTTCCCAATTTATAGGAGAATGAATTTACAACAATCCCTGAAAGTTTCACTTGAAACTTTTTATGTTTGCAAAAGTTACAGCTGTTTAAACTTTCAATTCCATTTTTTCAAATATTCGGAGAATCATGTTCCAATACATGTGATTTCTTTAAGATTTTTTGGCAAATTACAATATCTAAAATGATGATGGTGTCATACAACATCACTAAAAGCTGTAAAGAAGTGTTTATGATGTAATCTGTTAGTATTTGGTCATATTTTGTATATTAAAGTCTCAGTTTGTGAATCCGTTACTGAACGTCATGAGTAGAACAGGAAGAAGGCATTTGACTCATTTGACCGAAATAGCCTTGAGCTCGGACAATTTGACTAGTATAGCCTTGAGCTCGGACAATTTGACCAGTACAGCCTTGACCTTCGCCCATTTGACCAGTACAAGCCTAAAAAAACTGAGTGCCCGCGCAGTTTGACCAATATAGCCTTACTTTTTCAAATTCATGGAATATCCAACTCGGCTTAAGGATAAGATATTCCAATATAAAATGGTTTACCCGGAGAAAACTAAAACTGAATTACGAAAAATCGCCAGGCAGCTCGGCTTGGTTGGAAATACAACAAGACTGCTGAGATCGGAGTTGATTGTTGTAATTGACGTCCACAACCGCGAATGCTACGACGATGAATGCCTATGCAAGTATCCGCGGCCGGATCGTCAACAAGGGCCACGCGAGACCATCGTCGTTCGTCGTCGGCGCAATGGCAACTCACCCCCCGTGTGATGGGAGGGCATGAGCGGACTACGACGTAGATATGGGATTACAATATCGCAAACGATTTTACACCGTTGGTTTATAATCGTGTTTGGATCAACTTCTCGCGATGGAAATTTCCCGCAGTATTGACGATGAGCTATTAGGCCCACAGTCTTTTCATTCACTTTCGTTATCGATATCAAACACGACATAGGCTATTTTCATAGTCGTCTCTTCATCATCGTAGTCATCATCATCATCATCATCATCAACCCGATTTCTCGTCGTCATCTTCAACATCACCACCACCACCACCACCACCACCACCATCGTCATCATCATCATAGTCGTCATCATCATCAACATCATCGTAGTCATCATCATCATCATAGTCGTCTCTTCATCGTCGTAGTCATCATCATCAACCTGATTTGTCGTCGTCATCTCTTCATCATCGTCGCCACCACCACCACCACCGTCATCATCAACAACATCATCGTCGTTGTCGTTGGTAGGAGAGAGACGGTCAAGCTCTGTACAAAATTTCGCAGATCGGCATTCAGTAGAAAATTTTCATGTCACGCCTTAGTCGAATAGATTTCAAAAACGTCCCTGTCACGTTTTATCGAAAAGTGTGACTGCCTCGTCCTAAAATTTCTCACTACTGGTTTGTGTAATTCATTCGCTAATTGATTAGTCCATTTCAGGTCCTGCTGTAATTCGGGGCTTTTTTTAAACCCAAACCTAGGCTTGTTTTAGCTGACAAGATGGGTTTGACTATCGCCCTCTCTACGCGTTCCCGCAAGCTTGGATTAGGTATATTATTCAACTGGTTTATCATTACTCTATCAGCGACATTCCTAGAAGCCGTATCAGTGTGTTGATTGTATGCCAGGTCGTGAATATATGCCGCACTATCTACCCTGTTTATAGGTTTGCTCCAATCTTTGGGGGTTTCGTTGGGATTCAGACGCAAATCTAGTCTAGTACCGGGACCAGTAAACTGATGGCCTGGCAAATGTAATTCGCCCGGAAATTTAGCCCAAGGTAATTTAATGTTGCTAGTGGCAGCGTTCAGCGAACTAACTAGATCCCCACCTTGCGCAACAGCGGACGCCTTCACGAATTGAGTTTTTGTTTTCCCGCATACGACGCAAACACCTCTGAGCATCGATCTCCCATTATTAGCCACGGCGTTCTGCACATCTCTCGTTTGGGTCTGTTTTTTACATTTTACGCAATACATTTCGTTTTTTAATAATATATATTTTTAAAATGGAGATTAGAGATATGAGTTGGGGCACAGCGCTCTCGAAAAGATTCAACAATCCGTTGTTACCCAGAAGCATACGCGGTTTGATAGTTGGGAAATCGGCGTGCGGAAAAACAACGCTTCTTCTCAATCTTTTACTCAGGCCGGACTGGTTGGATTATAATAACTTGCAGGTATTCGGTACTTCTCTGTTTCAACCGGAATATCGCATTATTAAAAAAGCATACGAAGAAAAATTACCGAAAGCAGCGATCGTTCGGCTGTTCGAGCACCGAGATGAAATCGTGGGCCTAAATGCGTCGCCAGACCTCGTTATGGAGGAAATGGCAAAAAACTCAGAAGCTAAATCCGATATAATTGCCAAGTTCTTTGAGAGCGCCGACGATGTACCAGACCCGAGAGATTTGAGCGCCGAAAAGAAGAACCTGATGATTTTTGATGATCTTCAATTGGAAAAACAAAACAAATGCGAAACGTATTATAATCGGGGGAGGCATAGCAATGTAGATTGTTTTTACCTCGCCCAGAATTATTTCAAATTACCGCGCCAAACAATCAGAGAAAATGCAAACTTTATTTGCCTGTTCAAACAAGACCTGAAAAATTGTAATCATATTTACAACGATCATGTGAGTACAGACATGTCGAAAGATGAATTTCGAAAACTATGCAAAACAGTATGGGAGCAACCTCATAGATTCGTGGTTTTAGACCTGACTAGCGACAAGTACAATGGTAAATACCGATGCGGACTCGACGAATTTTATATAATCGAGGATCCGCCATTGTAAAATTGTATTGTATAGTAAAAATGGAATCATCGCTTCTCAAACAGATATCGGAAAACACGGAAAAGACGGCCTGCAACACGGAACCAAAAACATCATTTTCCATTTTTCTAAGCGAAAAGAGCACGCGAATCAGAACGAAGTTTAATCCACTACTCGAACTGGAGAAGAATAAGAAATATGAAATGGCCTTAGTTGCCCTCGAGACGTACTATTCTTTTCCTAATATCGACGCGACAAACAACGGCTTCAGGTATTCGCCGAATTCCAGCACAGATTGGGTAAACATTGAAGTTCCAGAGGGTTGCTATGAAATAACGGATATCAACGAATATATACAGAGGGTCATGAAGGGGAATGGACATTACGACGGAGTAAATGGAAATTACTGTATCTCAATAGCGCCAAACACCAATACTCTGAGGTCTGTGGTAAATATAGAAGCAGAGTATATGGTTGACTTTACGCCAAAGAATTCGATAGGAAAGGTTCTAGGTTTCAACAGATGGGTTTACAGCTCTCGTTACGCACCACTTGAAGCATTCATCGTCTTCGTTCTTCATATTAATAATAGCCTTTTTATTCGCTAAATAATCTGGAAGTGGAATATAAGAACTACCTTTCAATGGTTTATATGTCACTGTATCGATATCCAACTTCAAAACGGTTTTGAATCTCCAATTACTCCCCCGCATCTGAAAACTTGCCATGCTCTCCTTAATTTTATCCGCTGCGTTGGTATATATTTCCCTCACATCGGTTGCTTCTAAAATAATATCACTCTTTGATTTGAAATTAGGCTCAGCCGTTACTACTTCGCCGGTTTTCATATCTACTTTCTCCATTTCGCACATGAGATCGAATTGAACTTTTACCCCGCGATTTTTCCCTAGCAGCCTAACTACATGCGGTCTTACAGCCTTGAGAAAAGTTGCAACATCGATCCCGTTGTCGCCATCGATCGTGTATCTTTTTGTAAACCCTTTGATGGCCGTCGCAGTCTCTCGAAGTTTGAACCTATGAATGGGCGGTTTTATTTGAGGGGGTAACTCACTAATCTCGCGTGTCAGCCAATCCGAAAAAACTATTTTATTTTTCCCCGTGTTCAAAAATTTCCAAGTAGTAGTCAAGAATGCCGTAAGTTCCGCTTTTGCTAATCTCGAGTATCCTCGCACACCTCTCTTTTTCGCAATTTCTCGCAATTCTCGCACAGTGGCGGGAGTATGCGCTTGTGCTTTGTTGACCTGAGCCCGAGCGCCTAGTCGATCTCCCTGCGATATGAACGCTATGAGTTCCGCTTTTCGCAAACTCGAGTATCCTCTTTGTCCTCTCTGTTTAGGAATTTGTCGTAATTCTTTCAGATTATACGATGAGTAGTCCATTTTATATTGGGATATCTTGTCTTTATGCCGAGTTGTATATTCCATTTTTTCAGTTATTTTGTATACGCCGGAGAAATTTTTTTTACTTTTTTACTTTTTTACGACAGACGCCGAATTTGAAAAAGTAAGGCTATATTGGTCAAACTGCGCGGGCACTCAGTTTTTTTAGGCTTGTACTGGTCAAATGGGCGAAGGTCAAGGCTGTACTGGTCAAATTGTCCGAGCTCAAGGCTATACTGGTCAAATTGTCCGAGCTCAAGGCTATTTCGGTCAAATGAGTCAAATGCCTTCTTCCTGTTCTACTGTCATGGACAAAGTTTCTGCAGATGATAAAATGCGAACTCGGACGTTACGTGAGCAGAGACTGGAACATCGCGCGGTCATAGCAAAAGACCCAGTGAAAAGTGGAACCTGAGCACAGTGAAGGCCATCTGCAAACGTGTTTTGTAACGGAGGTCAAATGTTGGAAGAGAGGCAGGAAGTGGTCATTTGGTCTGAGGGAAAAAAATCGCGAAATTCGCTTGGTAATCGAAAGGGTCAAGTTTTCAAAGCACATCATGGTTTCAGCATCAGATTTGCTGGCATGTGTTATGACTGCAAGAAAATACTGCATTTGATTCCATTCAGTAGGCTAAATGCCAAACTCATCTCTGAACTTTTTTACCCAGACGCAGTGAAGACCAGGTAGGCTATGCTCTAACATCTGGTTTTAATTTCCAGCCTGCTTGCTCACACGGCAAGGCTAATTATGATGACGCTACCTTATTTTTGCCATCAACTGCAGACTGCAGTACATTTATTGGCAAAGGTGACTAACAACCTCGCCAGACTTTAACCCTCTTGCTTATCACGTCTGGAGAGCTATGCTAGAACGCTGCAACACATTTCATCCCAAGTTGGAGAACATTGGCTAGCTGAAGGAAGTCTTGCTGCTAATGTGGGATCAGTCGCTGCAGGACCCGACCAACAAGGCCATACTGAGCTTCACAAAAAGAAGTTGAGCTTGTGCTAAGGCAGGGAGTGGACACTCTCATTATACCTTACAATAAATTGCAAAACGAAATTCTGAGGTCGCAGTGAAAAGTGATATCATTTGACATGGATATCTACAATTGACGTTAATTTTTCCGCGTAAATTTGAAAAAACGCAATTCAAAGTTGAAACAGCTGTAACGTTTGCAAATATAAAAAGTTTTCGATGAAACTTTAATTCAGGGATTGTTGGAAATTCATTCCTCCTCAAATTGGAAAATTTTCGCAGAAAAATTTCAATCGGTTGCGAAGATATTGCATTTTATCCGGTGGTACATTTTTTTGAGCAGTGTATATGCTCAATAATGTTCATAACTGCTCGAGAGTCACCTCCCAGCATCATAAAAGCGGGATATTTTTTGTCTGCGTTAACAAATCAGCCTTGACTAAATTGTCTTTCAAAACTATTTGAAAGACTATAAAAACTATCCCACAGTGTTAATATTGGCTCACTAAATAGTAGCCTATTGTTTGATTTCTTGTGCAAAATTTGAGTCTGTTGACCTAATTATAGGAGAGAGTGCTCTAAGACGACCATGCATATGAAGATTGTGCTTTTCTTCTGTGCGGATTCCAAGAGAAGTAGGCTACATGAAATACATAGAATGATGAAAAATTTAAATTGGGAAGAACGTTATTTTATTGAAGTCTTAAATCTTGTATTTAAGATAATAATTGAGATAATAGGAAATTTTGACAAGGATGCAATGGCGTTAAAATGATAGCCTTAGATGCTACCATCGCAGTGTGGCAATAAAAAAAATAGAAAATGGAGAGGAGCACATTCCTTCCCAACTTCCTTCCATGCTCGGTGCTGTGCTTCTCGGCGATCATCCTTTGGCCGCAAGTTCAGCCCTTCAAACCATGCATGCAGGACCAAGTCTCCGCCTATAAATAGTGGTGATTTCAATAAGTCTCCTATAAAAAAGGGTCAAAAATTTTTTCGCGCGCTGACGCGCGCGTATTTTCACTTTCTTTTGGGCACCCCCACTTTTCGAGTCAACTCGGCGCCTATGTATATATATATATTGCCTATATATATATATGACCTAGAAGTCACTTGACAATAAGACAACCGACGGAAGCCATGCAGTTAATGGAGGATAGTAGATTGACGTAAATTTAGACCTTTTTCTACAACAGTACAATATATCGTCCAAACGAGAGTTGTAGACATAGGCCTATATACTTGTTCAGTTTTCAACGAAGTATATAGGCCTGCGTGACATCATTCTTCCAAATAATTCCGCTGAGCGTCTGAATGAATTAAATGCCATTTAAGTCTTTAAGGTCCTCGATCGTAATTGTACGTAGCCAGCCTATAGCTGTAAGGTCTATCCGTGAACGGTGAATGCCACTGCAGATCTGGAAGCTTGCAAGCGACATATCAAGGGGCGTTGATCCGATGAAAGAAAAACAAGAAATGCTTATATAATAGCCCTAGGCCTATTGGCCATTGTTTTGTTTATGATGTGTATATGTTAAAATAGAAAGCGTGAGCGTATCAACGAATAGTCGTCTATGTATTATAATATCTATAGATGTTTGCGAATGGATGACACAGTTGACTGATTTCAGAGTGTATATGCATGATTGATCAGTAGCAGCAATGCATGATTGATCAATAGCAGCTATGCATGATTGATCAATAGCAGATGAGGTCGCTGCCCATCTTCCTCTTCTTGTTGGCTGAGTAGAATCTCGTCTCAAGGTTCTGGATTCGACGCGCGCTTTCCGTCCTCAGACGAGACCCATAGTTGGCGCCGTCTGTGTTCGGAACCGAGTTCGAGTAAATGCTGACCGTCTCTGGAAGTTCCTTTCGTGGCTTTGGTTCACCCTAAGCACAACAATAATTACAATGTATAATATCCTGGGCACGACGTTAAACTGCATTCATCCTCCGCCACAGGGGACCATCAACTTCGAATCCCTGTGCCGGTCCTAAGCCCCGATAAAGGAGGAAGGTTTGTCCGATCGGTGGCGATACGCTGGCAGTGAAAAACCAAGACGATTGAAATCCGCAAAAACCACGACACAATTAAGTGACATACGGGCATTGACCCAGGTTGTCCTTCTTGCCTCTCTCCCAATATGCTCTTAAATCAGACAATATGTGGTCTAGCTGCTCCAAGATGTTAATGGTATGGCGCAGACCTGCTGACCAGACCGGTTGAAGGTTGAAGCTGGGCAACATGACGCGAGACAGACTCAGACAGAGAGTGGCGTCGGATTCCTAAGGATATTACATGATGATGATGATGATGATGATGATGATGATGATGATGATGATAATATCCTCCATAAGATATTGGCCTATGTCGTCATCTTCATCATCCTAATAATTACCGTCATCGTCGCTAGTATCATCATCGACATCGTTGACACTACAGCCTTATTTATCCATTCATTCGTTCGTTTGTTCATTGTTTCATTCAATCATTCATTCATTCATAACGACAGTTTCTTTGGGGTGCAGAAAAACGATGTCTAAAAAGAATATTATGGTCGTTGTTACCTTTGGATCGAGTTCCAGCATGAAGCCCCACTGTGTCTCCCTGAATCATCGTAATTATGACAACAACAACCAAAAACAACATTTAATTAATTAGCAATATTGCTAACCATGCACCAAACATTTAATTGTGCCATAGGCCTATATCTCGCAGAGTCTAGCTATGAAAAAGTGTGAATCAGTAGAAAAAAACAATGAGAGAGACAGAGAGACAGAGAGACAGACAGAGAGACAGACAGACAGACAGACAGACAGACACACAGACAGAGAGAGACAGAGAAAAATTCAGAGACAGACAGAGAGACAGAGACAGACAGGCAGGCAGACAGAGGCAGATAGACAGACAGACAAGACACACAGACAGACACATAGACAGAGTGAGAGGCAGAGAGAAAAAGACAGACACAGACAGGTAGAAAGACAGACAGACAGAAGACAGACATACAGAACGAGAGTATAGAAACTTACAATCCACGGAAACAGGCGTCCTGAAACTTTAAGCCTACCGTAATGAAGTTGTCCTTGTTACTGAAAATGGATCTAGGCCTACATAAATTATGTGACTGCCTTCGATTGGTTTATCTCTTACCCACTCTAATAGTATTTAGTAGGCCCTAGGCCTTTATATGTAGGCCCTACGTTAATTTACATCAACGCCCTCATGTCATCCATCGCTGCTGTACGTACTTTGCTTGGTCACCCAGTCCGTCACGAATACCCGCTCTAGCTGTAACCTTTCAGTCTGCCTAACTCAGCCTTTCGTTGCATGATACGGGAACTCGACTTTTGGCATTCAATTTTCCTTCCACTCCGCCACTCAGCACCAACTTAACATAGACTACATAGGCCTATGTAGCCTACACCTACATATTTTTTGTGCAACTCAGAGAGTAGAAATCGTAGACAATAATGATTATTCTAGCGGCTGAATGCTGGAACGCATATACTGACCACAGTCTGTCTCTCCTCCTCGCGTTCAGAATCGTGTTCGTCACAATACGGTCACGAGCCACAGCATCCATCTCTGGGCCAACAGTGGTAGATGAACGGAAACCTCCTGCAGTGCTGCTTCTCTGTGCGGTCGTCGTGTAATTCCTCTCCCTGCCTTGTGCCGTCCTATTCGCCCTGTCTGCGTCACCTGTTGTACGGACTCCGACCGTCGTGTGAGGGCGAGCGGGAGGGAAACGGTACCCCGACGAAGTCGTACGTTCGAAAGAAAGCGTCGTCGACATCTTGGAAGTCGAACAATTGCAGACGGGGAGCAGGAGACAAACAAACTGTCTTTTCAACTAGCAAACGGTCAACTGAACTGGACTTTTGAAGAAACACCGACCCACGTACAGCATATACGACATACGTAGGTCTACGCTGTACCTCAAGCACACCAATATCTGCTTGCACTATGAACACAAGCAAACCTGCGAAGATATCGGGTTTCCGCAAATCTTTGTGTTTACACTCGAACGATGACTATTCAAACGCGAAGTGATCCACTGCAGCCGTTCAAGACAAACTTACTTCCTCAAAGACGAGAGACGACAATCAAGCGATATCCCACAATCAGCACAATAGCCAAGAAGCGACGTAGGCCTATGGCCAAAGGCAGATTGCTTGAGAACTTGAGGCATAATTTATGCTCTGCGCTGCAGTGTGTATTTATATGAAGTATGTATAAGTATGTATACACATACGAACATAGGACGAAGTATGTAGACGAGTAGGCTACAAGTATATGGGTATCAATGCACACAGCTGGTTATGGCCTGTTCTCAAGATAACAGGCAAGACTCGTTCACTGAAGCTTCTATAGCCACTCAGACGATCGTTGCCAGTCGATAGCAAGCAGTCATTGACGCCGCCGTCTGTCGCTAGGAGCGTCCTATTTACTCACCACACAGACCAAACGACCGACGACGCTTCAACTTCGCAGTTCGTTGCCAAGGTAGCAATCATCATATAGTAGTCAACTGCATGTGTGCTCACTGCTCACACTACTCAAATAGTTCATTAGAGCTGTCCGGCTGGCATCCAGTGAGAAAGGTAATCACAGCAGGTTAAATAGGCAGATCAACGATTAGTTCGACCGGTCATTTATAGTTATACGACGATGCTAATAAGATGTTGATGGTGGAAGGGGAGACAAATGACTCCTTAGGTCCTTTGCACGTCACTTAGTGGCGCCACATACACTCAAACTCCCCAAGGCAAAAAACGGTCATTTTTTATATCCTCCAAGTGCCTTATTGTGCCTTCAATGCAACGACCTATAAGACAACACGAACCTCTACGCTTGTTTGGTCGATGGTAAACCAGTGACAATCAACAATACAATATCATTGTTACTTAAACAGAAGAAATTGAACTCAAACTTCCGCTTGCAATGGAGTGAATAGACTGGCTCCTTAAAACCTGCCAACCACAAAGCACTGTACTAAAAAATTTCCCAAGCAACATGTACCAGTCTACCAAATACCTTCAAACTAGACAGAGACCACTCCCCCCCAGGAGGCAGGGGCGAAAATCTACATTTCCTGAGCAATCAGGCACCTCATCTAGTAGATTATATTGATATATAAAGCCTAATTAATTTATATACACACATATACATAAGTTGTGTGTGTGTGTGTGTGTGTGTGAGAAACGAAGAGCATGAGCCATAGCTTGAATGTGGATTGACATAAGAGTTGGTTAAACACACAGCTGTGAACGAACATGACCAACTCTTAAAAATCCTGAGTGTATTGTTAAGTGCACATAAACTGCTTCAATAACTTTTACGACAGAAATTGCCCACAACTTACATAAGAGCACATCATAAACACTCCAAGTACAAACCAGTAAACAAATTCTACCAACATTGCAAACTCCAATTCCAAAATAGCTCCATGCTTGCTATAAGACAACTGAACGTCCAGATGAATGTTTATTTTCAGTTATTGTCAGTGCACATCATCTCTAAACATCATTCGACTTAAATACACGCATGATGGACGGGTAACACAGGTGTCAACATCAATAAAATCTCACCTAGTGTTGAACAAATACTTATAAAGACGGAGTAATCTATGATGTAATTCTTAATAGAACTTGAATTACCAGTAGGACAACATTAAAAGTTTCAGAGAGCACCATATCCATGGAAAAACACTGTGCAACGCAATGAACTGTTTCTCACAATGATACAGCCAGAACAACCAAACTAATTTATAATAATGACAGTGCCATAGTCAACAAATCAAGTGAAAGTTTGCATGTTCAGTACAACACTTGCAAAACGTAAAGAATCACAACGCATTTAAATCCAGGATCAGTTGCCAATAAAAGTAGTCCGTAGCTTTGTTCTTTAGTTGGCGATTTCCATCGCACTTGGCGTCTCAACAGAGCCATTTGTAAGTCCCTGCAACAATACAATTATAATATTTCACAAACACCATTACATAAAACATTACCAAATTGCCAAGAATTATCAAAAGCATTGACTAAAACACCTAAGAGTAAACCTTGGAAGCAAAATAAATTGAAGAAATGCATAGGGTTTGTAATGTATACATGATAGAGCAATTGTCAAAAGAGAAGCAAGTTAGGAAACTATCATACCATAACACAGCAACTTGTTATAGAAACAATTTCTCACAATGACATTGAACCTTAGAAAACAAATGAAGCATTGCTACCATATCATATCTGCATCGGTCAAACAAGCGATTCTCACATTAGCACTGTTCCATGACATAGTTTCAAGTTCCACAGACAATGGTAAGCTGTCTCCAGAATCAAATACATACGCAATCAAAGTCTTCAAAATAGAAAAAATGAATTTACTTCTGCTTTTTCCACAGGCAAGCAGGTCTCATCCGCCGGTTTAAGTTTTGCGGTTTCATCATCTTTGGATTGAGTTTCATCTACGACCTCATCAGTCTTCGATTTCTTGGGTCCGTCATCCACTGGAACTTCCTGTTCATCCAACTTCCGCTATAAAAGAAATTTTGCAGGATTAAGAATATGGAATGTAATACTGAAGCATTCTGCAATCTGTGGTCTGCATGAACAAAGCAGAGCGGAGTGGAGCAAACCCAACTTCGCTGCCCAAGCACTGGGAAAATCCAACGTCCAATCAACCCTCTGTGGTTTCTAGTTTGGTAGCCGACCGACTGCTCGCCTGGGTTGGACCAGCCAGCTTAGGATAATTTTCATGTTAATGTAAGCAGCTGTTCTTTGTTATGAAGACAATCACCGTCTATATGATGGCGCTGTAAAATTAGCATACAATTATTCATTCTGTAATCTGTCTGTTGACCAAGGAATTACACAGTAGGTCAAGTAATTTTTTATCCAAATATCTGAATTTGTAATCTCAAAATAAGGGATCCCACGTTGGTAAATCCCAAGATTGTGGGATTTAAAAAGGTCCTGAGATTCCCTAATTAATTCAGAACATCGACATCTCAATTATCATAGACATTTTACTATTAAATGACCATCTCATTGCAGATGTCAATTTTGGTAACATGGATATTGCTTCAAAGATCAAGCTATAAACTGAACTAGGTCAGAGCTTTCATTTAATCTTAAAAGCATCTATAGAATCCTCACACTAAAAATCCCATTTAATGTTAGAGCTGGCTTCTAGATGCAATAACAGCAGAATATGAACTACACAAAAAGTCAGCACGTTTACAATGCCGTAGAACAGTGATTCCCAACCTATTTTGACTTGCAGCACACTAAGAAAAAATAAAAAATTTCGCGGCACACTTAATAATAACCTTTTAAAAATCTATTTGTCACCATTATTTAATAATATTCTAATTTTAATGTTCTTATTGTCTTATAATAGCCTACTCTAGTGAGCCTGGTCAGTCAGCAGATAAAATTAAAACGACGCTCTTTAGACAACAATCATACTCGCACTTCATCGTCAATTCTAAGAAGTCTCTCCCTCTTTTTACATTTTATTTCTTTTCAATCTGAAAATCTAACTTCACAAAAACACAAAGTTGCAAATGGCAGAAGAATTTTGATTGAACGAAGGATCTGATTTCTGAATGGAAAGCCGAAAGCCAAAACTCGTCCAAACTCTTTTCGGAAAATGTTAACTGTTAAAATTTGTTGTTTTGTAAATCAAAGTGCTGTTTGTTCTTTATCCTCGGTTGTAAGATTTGTTGTTTTGCTGATTAAGAATGGACTAATTACTGATTGATTACCCATGCAGTCCTAATTATCGATTGCAAGCAAACTTAGCGAAGGGAAGTAATGTTGTAGGCCTACTGCTGGTTGGAGGTCTATCAAATTCTTAAGTATTTCAGGTTCAATGTTTTAAAAATTGAGGTTCATTGACCGTAGGAAAACAATCAAGCTTTCCCTTGGAGATCTTAACCTGCTACAGTGTGAGATATTAGGACCTACTAATTTAAGTTTTGATGTTGCAGTGATAATGTTTTCAGGTGTTTTGTGTGGAATTATCATTAATTAATAACTTATTAGAATTCTTCTCGCGGCACACTTGCAAAGTTCTCGCGGCACACTAATGTGCCGCGGCACACAGGTTGGGAACCACTGCCGTAGAAGGTATAGAAGCCAGTCTAATCTTATGCCTAACAGAAGTGGGCAACACACGGCCCACAGGCCGGCCATTGGAACCGACTCATCGCATGTCTCCAACATAAGCATTGTATCTGGCACTTCATAAAAAGATTTATGTAATTTTAAAAATTCATAAACTTAAACATATTCTTTTATTATAGTAAAGAATTGTAGATGTTAGAACAAAGTTTCCATCATAAAAAATTATCCTCGTTTGCTTGAAACAATGAGTATTATGAAATTTTTAATTCAAGTCACTCAATGTTCACGCAAGATGAGGTTCCACCATTTACCTTCTTTCTAACGAGATGAGATACATTCTGAATAGGCTTCACCGCTACCTAAAAGAAAATACAAAGATCATCACAAACCAGTCATAAAGTTCCAAATTACATGATATTCTGGAATTATAATACATTCAAAATATAAATTCACTGGATGTATATCGACAATACTTACACTGAAACTCTTTTAAACTAATGTAATTAATGCAAATCATTTCATTTCTGTTTCACTTACAGAGACACATTTTGATGGATATAGGAGAGGGTTTAGTCACCAGCATTTCACTGCTTAGAACGACGATATGCAAGAAGATGAATTGCTTACACTCACAGATGGTGATGAAGAGCTAGCAGATGATTCGCCCTGGAAGGCACTTGATGAAGAAGCTCCTTCTTCTGTACCATTAACACCAGCTTTGAAACTCTGTCGGATGACTTCCTTCAAACCCTGAGCTTTCTTCTCTTCTTCTGCGTCGTTAATCTTAAAAAAAACAATGGAAACAACGTTGCCAATTTCATTAGACTCCATTCCAAATAGTACCATCAGCATCAAGGTTTCTGCTCATATGTGATTGTTATTTCATCGTCATATATAAGCGAATCAATGAAACTCATTGAAGCTTCACTTCCATGCAATGGAGCTATTTTTCAATAATGATTTCCTATTTACAATACAGTAGTCACGTAAAAATACATCCATTTATCACAAGTTATTAAGTAGCATTGCAATAGCAACATCATTGGCTTATTTCTAAGCATAAAATTTAAGTTTCTACATTTTATGCTTTAAAATATCATTGGCCTTGATAGGTTCATAAAATGCATGGGAGAAACATCCAAATACATCAAAGCAGGAATATCTTACAGCTTTCCCATCAGCCTAAACCAGTAGACTGAAAAAAAAGCAGAACATAACATATTTTCAAAAATTATGTCAATTCGCACTGATTTTGAATCCATTTGTGTAGCCATCAGGCAAGGTCTTTCTAATGAGGATCAAGCTTTACAAAATTGAGCAACAAAATATAACATTGGAATTTTCTGACAACAGTACCTGCCGGATACATTACCAAAAAATACAAATTAATATGCTATAGAAACTTGTAAATAAAACTTTGCTGGAAAATACTTCAGGTAATGACTGTATTTTGTAGCATGTAAAATTGGTCATTTACCTTAACCTGGATATCTGGTATCAGACTTTGCAGTTCATCCAGCTCCTTCTTTGCCAATTCAATCGGATCATCAGAATCAGGTTCTTTGCTTGAAACATCGCTTCCGTCTTTAGCTTTATCTACACACGCTTGCAATTCTGCAATTTTCTGTTCGATTATTTGGATTGCTGAGCGATAATGCGAGATTGCATCATCAAAGGCGTCGTTGTAACCACACGCAACTCCAATGTTGTAATGAGTAGACGCAAGACGACGGTTTGTTGGCGCAACGGATTCTTCCAGCAGACGAAGACATTCAGCGTAATCCGAA
This sequence comes from Lumbricus rubellus, assembly GCA_945859605.1. Classification (NCBI taxonomy): domain Eukaryota; kingdom Metazoa; phylum Annelida; class Clitellata; order Crassiclitellata; family Lumbricidae; genus Lumbricus; species Lumbricus rubellus. The sequence continues at coordinate 51,190,248 of OX243811.1, read as the reverse complement.
GTTGCTTGACTGTATTGCTCTAAAATGTCATTAAATAAACGATTAAAACGATACTAAAAAAAATTATATTATTAAAACAGTTAACTATTTAAGAATTAATAAATAGATAATTATGATAACTCAATTTTTAAAACCAGTGCTCAGTGCTCACATCGATTACATTTTTCAAATGGTTAACTGCTTCTCTTCTTTAGGTAAGCTGCCTCTCGGCAGGTCCAGATGCCCAACGGCGCCAGTCTTCTCGATGTTGTGCTTTTTCTTTTAGTTTTCCATATCCATCCTCCATCATCCAGTCTAAGAACTTTTCCCTAGGTCTTCCTCTTCCCCTCTTCCCTTCCATTTTGCCTTCCACAATGTCTCTTTGCAAGGAGTTGCCTCTCAGTACATGTCCTATCCAGTTCTTCTGCCTTGTTCTAATTGTGGTTAACTGCTTAAGAATTAATTATCAATAAACAAATATTTTGTGATAAAACATATTCCCCAAAAGAAATTTACGAAAAATACAAAACCAACATTATTCATTGTTTATCGTATAATAGAATCAATATTCAAGCTAGTTAGCAGTTACTAAATAGTCAATTATTAAACTACATTCATCACCTACACTGTCCTACAGTCCTAGTAAACTTAATCAACTATCAGTTGTTAACTTTTGTAAATCTATTAAAAAATTCCTAAACACAAACCAGCATTTATAACATTGAAATTTTTAAAGCAATCATATTATGAATATGACAATCAAGATTTAAACCTTGGATTTGATTCACTACAGCAGAACTTTTTAGATATTACTAAATAAACATGGGAAAATAAAATTGAAAAATGTGCTATTGTTGTATTCTGACAAAATTCTAACAGAAAATACTAGAAAAACACAACAAAGCTTGAGTTAAATTTTTTTTACAATTTAATAAGTTTCTAACCAGTTTCCACGCCAATGTCTCCTAAGCGTGACCAGCAGTCTGACTCTTTCAATTTGGCGTCAACAGATTCGTTACTAGAATTTTTAAAAAAATTTTTTTTATAACAATGATATGCTGCTTCCCACATGGTCTTCAAACACAACACAGAAAACAGTTACTTAAAACAGATTGTTCCAATATGATTGTCAACAATGATCAGAATGAAAAGCTGTAGAAATAACTACTTTGATCAAATTGTCTCATTTTCCAGTCGCAATATCTATAATTATTGGCATGTTTTAATGTAAACAAATGCAGTTATAATCAAATACCTCAGACGTTTATGAATACAGCTTTCTAGTAATTTTAAAATCACAATTCAAAGGAGACACAACAGAGATAGATTTCTGTAACTTCTGTTCCCTATATTGAGTAAAACTTGGGAAATGTTTGAATGAAATTTCATGCAAGTGCTTCTTATATTCTCACCGCTTGTAAATCTTTTTGGCTATTTCCAACATTTCCCAAGCTAGCTGCAGGTTCGACACATCTTCCTACATTCAAGGACAAAACAAACACGACCAAATAAGAAACCCATTAGCAAATGCTAACTTATTACATGCCAAAGGAATTGCAAATTTATTCAACACCCACTTGAACAACAGCAATCAACATTTTCCTGGTATGTTAAAATTCAGTTAAAAACACAACCTAGAAACACATAAGCTATCACAATCTACTTCAAACTAGAAAAAACACAATTTATCTCTGTTTTCCATACAGGTAAGCAGTTCTTAACTGTTGGCCCAACTCTTGTGGCTTCATTATCAATAACATGATCTAATGTCATCTACAGCTCATTGTATCATTTTGTGAACTACAAACGTTGTTTTAAAATTAAAATAGATTAAATTTCACTTTGGTTACTTTGCAGCCTACATACTGGATTTTCAGTCACACAAACGATGCTCTGGAGAGTTCCTATTGGATGTGAATGAGATACAAACCTGAGCTGTGTTATCAGCGTCGTCCTCCATTGCTTCTTCTGCAGTGTCATCATCAGCATCGTCTTCCTCCTCTTCTTCCTCAGCTGTTCCCTCCTTCAGCTCCTCTGCTTCCTTCTCCTCTTCAGCTGCATCAGCTTGCTTCTCCTTTTCATTAGTCTTCTCTAACTCTTTAACGACTACTTTCTCTGCAGCTCCTGATGCAACATTCCACCAAATAGAATTAAATTATACAGCTTTAGATCATAATTAGAACCAATGAAAATCATGGCTCATCTATCAAACTGTGCTACAAAGCTTAGGACCCCACACTTGCCATTTCTGCATAGATAAAAAAAATCAGCAACAATGTGATAACTCACTGTTTGGTTTGGAAACTCCAGCAACAATATAAATGAAGTGTAATTTTTCTCTTGGAACAAATAATTAAAAGCCTATTTCAAGTTAGCACCAATAAACCAGAGAATTAATATTAACAAAGATTGGATATTTACCAACAGAATCCGTGTGATCACCACTTGCATCTGCTTTAGGTAAAGATTCCTCTTGTTTTGGTTCCTTTGCCTCATTCGAAGGTGTGACATCTTTTGTATCACCTTGACAACCATTCGAAGGTGTGACGTCTTTTGTATCCCCTTGACAACCATTCGAAGGTGTGACATCTTTTGTATCACCTTGACAACCATTGCTTGGCTCTATCATTGCGTCAATGATTTCATCAGTAATTTTGTCCTTTTCCTCCTCTGTACAATTAAATGACATGTTTTCTATATAAGTAAATTCAAAAAATTATATTTTTATGCGTATTACAGGTTTCAACTATGAAACACAAAATTAAACCAGTGAATGAGTCAAACATTGAATGCCAAAATTTTGGTTCATGAAAAAGAATGACATATTAACATTAAACTTGTCCACCTTACTAGAATTTTAATTCAGGAAATTTTTCTACAACCTTGCATACAGCAATGCCAGTCCTTTAACGAGGATAAAAAACCACTATAGACCCCAGAACCAGCAAATAATGCAATCTACATTTTCCAACATCAGTTTTCTATGATTAGCAAGTTCTCTTAGTGCTTGATGATTTATCAAGGCTTACGCATGTTTACAGCCCGTGTCATTTATGAAGATTCTGGAAGCGATTTAAGTAATATCCATTCAAATAAGGTTCATGGCTAATTAAAAATCAGCTACATGTATCTTGCACATGCCTATTTTCACGTTTACTTAGGTGCATATTGTAATACTTACTACACAGAGATTAACGAAACTGTAGCCAATTTTTACACAATACAGCTCATCGAACCAAGAAACCCTGTTAATTCATTGTCTTCATAAGTTTGACTAAAAACATGATATCAACTGATTATTATAACACATCTGGATTTGCGCATTAATCGAAATAATTAATTATGCTTACTTGCCACATACTGAGAGTATGCGTTAATATAGGTCTTTTGGCCATTTAAAAAAAATTATGTCAATATAGGAATCTTCATTTATTCAGGACTTTGAAAACTTGAATAGTCAAACTCAAAAACATCACAATCATCAACTCACCAGTTGTGTTGTCAGGTTCCACAAAAGTATCGTTCTCTGCATTTTCTTCCTCTTCCTCAGCTTCATCTGGTACTTTGAACAACATTCAGCAAATATAATAAATTTCAGCACTGTAAAATTGATTATTAATGCAACTTCATATTAAGTTCGATTTTAGTGATAACTGATTAGTGCATATTTATGCAACCTAATTATGAATTGTTGAGTTAAGTAGAACCTAACACCAGACACTTATAAAACAAGTTATTTTGAAAACCAGAAATCTGGGAGCTGTTTGCCAACCATGTTATATGAAAATTAGTTCATAGCAAAGCATGTTTATAAAACAAATGTGATCAAAAGGAATGTAGTAACTAGTGGATTTAGTTGCTTGTTTGGAATACCTTAGAACGCAAATACCTGTTACACAAAAGATAAAAAAATTATAGTACAACAATTTAAACATTTCTTTGTATTTTTATTGAATACACAAATAGGATTCTGTTCGCAAACTCACTTCCTGTCAACGCATTTCCAAGCACGTTGTTTTCAATTCGTGCCATCTCCAGCAGTGCTGTTCCATAATAATAGTACACTTCAGCGCATTCATCAGCCATCTCTCCAAACTTCTCTGCCCTGTATATAATAAATAATTAAAAAATTGTGAACACACAGTGAACCAAGCTATTGCTGCAGAAGTTTGTTTTCAGGAAGGACCTTGCGTAATGGCAGTACCCATGGGACAATCTTGAAAAGTAATCACACAATAAACTCTGGAAATAATTAATTACACTTTTAGAATAAAGTCAGCTAACACCCCTGCCAAAATCAGACAATGCAAGCTGCAGAAAGTAATTATTAATTATATCAAATCCACTACAAGAGAGAGAGTCACAGATTTTATCCAAAGCTTGTTTCACTGATAAATGGTAGAGTAGATACCACAAAACTTTGGACCAATTTAGTTTGAAAACTTAATGTAGGTAATTTAAGACCAAGTTCACTTATGAATTATTCCCATTTGGCTAAACCAATTCTTGAAATCGAGCAATTAATTCATATTCAAATTTCTACAGTATATATGTATATACAGAAAATCATCCGAGTAAGATGTTAATTACACAAGACTTGAGGCTTGCTGGAGTTGGTTAAGAGCCTGTTGAATTTCTTTGCACATCAGATTACGCTTTCCCTGAGCAAGCAGCTCTTCATAAGACTCATTTGTAGATGAAGTAGTTTCTCTACAAAACAAACAGTCAAACATTTGATTTGGCATTTGCCTATTTCTTCTTAAACAGTTAACACATTAACGACAAGTATGTACTAAATGCTAGTTTAGAAAAACAATGCAGCTCGGCAACTCTCCGGAAATTAGGTATACATGTACAATCAAAGGGCGAAAATTAGGTTAAACCGTAGTTTAGGCTGTTAAATTATTTTCATTATCATTATCGATATCCCGTAGTTTAGGCTGTTTAATTAATAAACGCCTAAAATCATGAATGTAACGCGGCATAAAACGCGCTATTCCAATTTCTGAACATTCGCAACCGGAAGTAGCAATATAAACCGAAAACGCGAGAAGATGGAAGCTGGATTGACGAAAAAACGGTACTTTTTTATACGACAACCAATTTCTTACATTCGATGACAAATATTTAGTGACGAAATAGAAGCGGGATTTTACGCATGAGGGTCGGTTAGGGCTCAGGTCGTGAGGGTCGGTTTGGGTTAGTTTTAGGGTTAGTGTAGTCATTCTGCTGAAAATGAAGCTGGATTGATGAAAAACGCTTGAGAAGTAGAACCTGGATAAAGGCATTTTATACCTGAAATGGAAGCTGGATAAAGGCATATTTATAGTTGAAATTGAAGCTGGATTGAACCTGGCGATCCAGAAATTACTTGTATATCATTTATACACATGCAAATAATTTACCAGCCTCACTTTTTGGCCAAATAATTAAACAGCCTAAACTACGGTTTAACCGAAAATTACTTACTTATTTTTGCAGTGCCGTAATTTACAGTTATTTAGCAGTCACACCAGTGAAATGCAGAATGCATTGAGACGTAAAATTTATCGGTTTAAAGAGACCCCGTTGTCGTTCTTTTGTACGACAGGAGAACGAAAAGGCGGGTGGTGCCTGCGAAAACACGTTGCATGTAAGTAGCCGATTTTTATCATGGAAGCGCAAATCAAAAAAAAAATTAGCACCGCTCAACGACTATACAATAATTTCACTCACCCTTCGCCCTGGGTAGACAAAGATGCCTCGACAGTCTGAGCGGTTTCGGCGACAATGGTCTCGGACATTTTCAGATTGTTAAAGAACAACTGGATTTTGCGAACGAGGTAGTTCTTGCACGATCTCTTTACTAAAATGCGCGCTTCGCTCAATGACATGCGCGCCAGATAAAAGAAGAGTAATATTAAGTTCTCGGATTCCACATGCAACTCGCAAATAGCGCTTGCTGCGATCGACTAAAATACTAAAATTAATGTTGCTGATAAGAAAATTAGTAAAATTTGCGAGAAATTTGCGATAAGCCTAGTATAGTGATCATTCTGAAACTATAAATTTCTATTAAAAGAACATTTAACATAAATAAATCAGGTTAATTAACAACATAGAACAAAAGAAATATAAACCACCGGAAATGATTTTCATGTAGAAGTCAGGCCCTATTATTTTGTTCATAGATGATTCTTCTGTTGGCGTGACTGCAGCAATAGGCCTAGTGTAACACAGTCTTCTATTTATATAATATTATGAAGTCGTTGCTTCTATTACTGTAATAGAAAGCTCTGGTGTAACATCGTAGACTATTATGGAATGGGCACCACTGTTTTGTATTTTTACTTTTCATTCAATTATAATCTGTGCCTGGATACTGTGTGACATCTAGATTAATCAATAAACGAAGATCATTGTGCAATTTCTCAGTCTGACAAAGTAGCTATATAGCTTTTTATATGATATTGTATTTTAACACTTAGTCTTAGCCTTATGACCTTGGCTAGATCGTGCGGTGTGTGAATCTCATAACAGCGCTTTTTAAAAATTGATCTATTTCCTAATTAAGTGACTTAACAATTAATAGGCTTAGCATGTATTGTCAAACTGGATTTTAGAACAATAAAATTATAGAGGCCTAAATCTTTGAAAATTGCTCAGCACCTACAAAAGTCAGGTCAAAGTCTATCTGTTGCAGGTTCATGTTAGTGTAATTCTAATAAGTTATTTTGTCAACTATTTCTATGTTCTTCTGTCTTTAAAAAAATCTATTTCGTGATGAAATTGCATTACATTAAGCCTACACGTATTCACAAGTTGAATAGTAACCATCATACATTGCAGCTACCTGTACAAAAGCCACTTCAATTTTTCGCTCAAAACTCAATTATTGCAATTCCCTCTTTCACATCGATTCTTCTAAAATGAAACGCCTGCAAACAGTCCAGAACGCTCTTGTCCGTGCAGTCACCAAAACTCCCAAACATTACCACAAACCTGTTCCCAAGTTACTTCATTGGCCAAAGTCCCTCAACACATCCACTATGAAATTGTATCTCTGACCTACAACACTCTTCAAACCTCTCATGCAAGGGAAAGCACGGAATTCAACTGAAAATGAGTTGCATATGGTCATATAGGTGTAAAGAGCTGGGGGGGTTTTGTTTAGAGAAGCTAAGGTAAAACGGACTGCTATAGATGGCTTTTTCTAACACTAAGCACATGATCCAAAAGCAAGAAATGTTTTACCAATTGGAGGTGATGTTATGGACAACTTTAACAGAGTTGCCCTACACAAGGCGATGTTAAACAATTACCAGAAAAAACATCCAAAAACTGGCTTAAGTGGATATTCAATCATTAACTACTACCAACATGTAAACTACATGACAATAACAAATCAAAATGCCAGCCTTTATGGCAAAAAAAAATCAGATGACGCAAACGCAAATAATACCGCAAAAAAGACCCAAAACGCTCAACGTGTTAAAACAGATCCACCATTTAGTAGAGCATTCCAAAGTATAGCTGAGCTGATAAATTCTGAGAAAATCACTACCTATACAAAAACTAATATAACCAACAATAATTATTGGAAGCTGTGTGCTAGTCTCCAGTCACATGGAATATGGAATATGGACAACGCTGGTCTGTAAAGATATGCTGGGGGGTACTTTCCAGCATCACTTAATACGACGTGCTGTTCTATTTGTGGCTCCTCAAGAAAAACATTTTCATTTCATCGCAAGTGGGACCTGTTAAGAAAAGTCAAATCATACTGCAACATTTTAAAAGGCCTTGAAAGCACTAGTTACATACAAGTTGAAAAACATACATATTTTCATGGTAGTACATGAATGCAAGTTAAACCAAGTCCATGCAATGATTCTGGGCAACTGATCTGCACTAGCGTGCTTTTTACGGTTTGGTAAAGCACAAGGAGTTTACAAATGACTACTCTTTGCCAATATTGCTGTTTTTGCTGTAGGTCATACTCTAAGACAAATTTTTATGATTCTGAAAAACTGGTTTTAGTTAAAGCTAAATTAATTTTGCATACTCTAAGGTCTGCAAGTAAAGTACTATTCACAAGTGTTATTTAAATGTGACATCATTGTCAAGATCATGAACTGCCGTAAAAATATGTTGAACACTGAATGGTGAGGCTCAAAATACAACCAATTTAAATTTTACATAATTTAAAAAAGCCTGTTACAAATATTTAAGGTTCTTAAAGTTTCGGTACTTGTATATTTGTTAAAAGCAAACTTCTTACAAGAAGCCCACACAAATATTTGTTTTATATGGCATACGCATGTATAACACAAAGCTCAATGGTTCTGAAGAAAAGTCTTCTCCTTGGTAGATCACATTTTTTAAAAGATGAATTATGGAACAAAAAAATTAAAATATATGAAGAAGACTGTTACTTCTCAAAAGCTATTGACACAATTCTGCGGTATTAGTTGCCTGTATGAAACATCAGTCTGAGTGTACCGGTCTCTCTCATGCCGAATGTCAGCCTCATTGACATCATACCATTCAACAGTACATTGGTAGTTGATGGTTTGACACGATCTGTAAGCCAGCTTCATTGAACCAAACAACGTTTACTATATATATGTGTGTGAATAGAACATCTAGTGCCACATGAATATCTAGTGCTAGGCTTACAGACATATTCTGCGAATTGTTCCTCGAGTCCACTGTTAATTCAATGTCACACATTCTAATAAAGTGCGTTCCATTAAATATGTCTGCCACACAAATATCCAATAAATACTGGTAATAGAATTTGAAAATTCTTTACAGAAAGAGCAAAATATTGTTGATAATACATGAACCAGTAAAGAAAGCTAAAGAATAAAAAAATCATTTTGCTTGTATGTTATTTAAATCTGTTGCCCATGGATACTGCATTTCCATTGTTTCCATTGGCAACTATCCAACTGTGCAACAACAAAAACTCGTGTGCACAAAACAGAAACTATTTATTCCTGAAGAAGACAAACATGACATCTAGAAAAACACTTAAAATGTTATTTCGACAGAAGTTAACTTGACAGACTGTTCATATTATGTACATCGGACTGCTCAGCCGTGCAGCCGTCTGGCATCCACCTGAAAAGAAAAACCATGGACTGTAAAACATTTAACTGAACAATTTCAATTGAATTGTCATGTCATATTTTAAAAATTATGTCCTCAGACTCCTGAGATTTACTTACAGAACTAATGGCTCTCCACAACAGATCTATGTCTTCCGATACCACAGACAATGTCAGACATGCAACATCTTCTTAGGTATCTTTTGAGAATTGTCTAGCTCCAAGTATATAGTAAATATCTTAACCAAACCAAAAATAAATTCAGCAACATTTTCAAAAGTTGAAGAGATTCTGGAACAAGTTTCTTAAATAATTAAGAGTTGTTCACAAAATGAGAGAGATAAATATAGACAGCAACAAGGTAGCACTTGAGTGCAAACAGCTTACATCAACTTCCACCATTGTAGTTACGATGCTGAGTCGAGCTTTCGCTTGTTAGACTTGTTGTTGGGAGCTGCTGGAGCAGGCAGTGGATCCATGCCAAGAACTTTATGGATGCTACCAAATGCAATCAGGCGCACTGCATGCTGTCCAAAACAGAATAACAAGTATCACCATGACCAATTACCACAAATAAAATAAAAGAGCCAACTCTACTTTCTTCCATCACTTAGCAATCTGTCTATTGGAAGCAATATTGCCTCTTAATTTGAATTGCCTCCTTACATTGCCTAGAGGCAAGTTTCCAATCTTTACTGATCACTAACACAATAGTCTATTGTTTGCCTGTATGCAGTGTTCAGTCATCATTCATGAAGTCCAGTTAATTACAAAATCAAATGAGAACATGCATAATTGTACATTACTGTACTAGAAATAATGTTTTAAACTTTATTTATTATTTAAAACAAAAATTAAGTATAATTTTAAAGCTTGTTTAAATTCTATTATTTTCATTTTCAGAGTACAATTTTTTATTATTACTCAGATTAAGCAAGTGTGCATAAAAATATGTAATTTACTCTAACCTGCGCACTGTTTGTCAAGTCTTCCTTTTCTTGACGAGTGAGATAATCAAAGGCATCACTTGGCGTTTTCTCACATGGATCATAGATACCTGGTCCACCTGTTTTAATACAACATACAGCGCTCTAAATAAGTGGAGTATTAATGCTGCAGAGATCTGCTTTCATCAATTTCTACTGGACAACAATAATCTTAAAAAGCATCAGCATTCAGCAGTGCATAGAACATCTGATCCATCAGCTGTCAGTGATGTTGATGTATCATCATTACTTCAATGATGCAAACAATTCCCATGGTTTATGTTTCTTATTTTAAGATGTAATTACACCAACAACCACTAACCACATCGCTAAAACACTCAACATCTACACATAGTTTCAGGATTTTTCAAATTGAGAAATTTTAAAATAAAACCACACAGAACCAGCAAGATGAAAAGTCAGATAAAGCAAGTGAAAAACAATGGTAGAAGGAAATAGAAAGACAGAAGAGAGATAACAAGAGAAACAGACAGCTGGAAAGAATCTAAATATTGGAGATGCGTACCTGTCAGAAAGATGCCACTGGCGACTGCTTCAAAAACACGCCGCAATGCAATGGCTGGACTCATCTTGGCCGGGTCACTGCTAATGCATTTCTCAACCAACAGTTCCAGACTCTACAAATGAAATGCAACAGAAATTTAACAAAGAGTTCATGTATCTGTCTACTTTGCAAAACATAAATGGCACGTTTTAATAATTATAATATAAAATACTATTGATACAGTAACTTGACAAGTAGCTGCAATTATGATGTAACACTGTAACAGTGTAACTCTTAACCCTTTCGCCCCGAGAAGCCGCAAAAGCGGCATTTCCTGCATTTACGTATCCCCGAGAAGCCGCTTTTGCGGCTTTTCGTCTTTCTACCTATCCCCGAGAGGACTCGTTTGAATTTTATGCGTGATATATAGTCTTTGCTACTCTATTGATGTTAGTTAATGTTTACGATGCGCGATAATAAAACATAGACAGTGACTTAGGACACATGCGGCCATTTAGATACGTAATCGGCACTTCGCAAAATGTCGCCGAAAAACCTAAAAAGAAAGCGACCAACCGGTAATAAACTTGGTAAACTAGTTGAAAAACACAAGAAATTCAGTTCTAAAGAAGCTTTAGAAATGCTGATGCAAATTGATTCGGACAATGATCTTAGTGCGGACGACGATTGTGATTCCGAATACATAGAGACAGAGGACAGTGAGAATATAATGTAGGCTATGTATGTATATATGTATGTATGTATATATGTATGTATGTAGGATTATGTATGTATGTATGTATGTATGTATGTATGTAGGCCTATGTAGGCCTATGTATGTAGGCCTATGTATGTATGTATGTACGTATATATATATGCATGTATGTATGTATGTATGTATGTATGTATTTAGGCCTATGTATGTATGTAGACCTATGTATGTATGTATGTATGTAGACCTATGTATGTATGTATGTAGGCCTAGGTATGTATGTATTTAGACCTATGTATGTATGTATGTATGTATGTATGTATGTAGCCTTTGTATGTATGTATGTTTGTATGTATGTATGTAGTATGTATGTATGTATGTATGTATGTATGTATGTATGTATGTATGTATGTATGTGAGTTTTAGTATCGCAGATGTCAACATTAGGGTTTAGGGTTTCTTCTAGGGAGCCCAGGGGATAAGGAAAATCTAACCAGGACAGCAGGGGGCGAAAGGGTTAATATCCAAAACTTTCAAAACCTCAAAGGATCATAATTTCTGTACCTCAAGAAGACAGAAATCATTTATCATCTCAAGGGATCATCGCTACGTTTTGTAAAAGATGGAAAATAAAATAATAATAAAATCTCCATTAATTTTTCACCTTTCCTCAGATATCATTTTTGGGTAAGAAAACATTGATAATAATAATAATTGATTATTAAAACGATCTACATGCAAGGAGGCCGATCTCATTACTAATACACCAAGTTTAATTAATTACGTAAACCAACTGACAATTAACTTTATTTGACAGCTATTGCCACTCAACAATGATGATAATATTTCTTGCAAGCAATTTGGTGCACCAGAATAAGGCAGGATCGTTTACTAAATTGCTGCACTCTACCAGTGAGCAAAAAACTGTTCCAATGACAGAACTGTAGCATACATTACTCACAACGATATGTTGCATTACATGGAACATCTGAACTCACCCACTGAGTGACAACACTCCATGTAGGAACTCGCTTACAGAAGTCCATCATGATACGAATGACTATGACGCAAGAAAACAAGTTGTTAGCCTTTGCCTACAACACAAACACCGAGGCAATTAATCAGCATTATAAGCGCCTACAGCAAAAAACAGATATGTTAACAGGCACACTGAAGAATAGAAATAACAATGCAAATAAATTTAAAATTGATGAAGATGATGTTGCGTAGAAAACTATTTCACTTGCAAATTTGTTTTATGTACTATTTACTTTACTTCATAGATTTGTTTTCCTCTGTTTTATGTACTATTTACTTTACTTCATAGATTTGTTTTCCTCAGCTCTTTTCTTTGAGCTCTCTTCCGTCAGTCGTGCGACGACGATGAGGCTCCCACATGACATCTCCAGACTTGTCTACTTCTGATGAGATCCTTTGCTCTTGACATGCTAATATCCATCACCTTCAGCACCATCACCTTCCTCAGCTTACTTACTATTCATTCTCACCCTGGCCTACCCACCGGTTTGCTCTGGCTCCATACGAAAAAGCATATGCAACACAGATTCCGACTGACTGATTGACTCTGCATATATATTGATCACTTTAACAAAATTAGAGAAGTTAAGCTGAAGGCGAAAGAGACAAACAAGGAGGGAAAGGAGAGCAAGAGAAGGGACAGTCTAAGAAAGCAGAAATAAAGAGGGAAATGTATACCTGGAACCATTTGGCATGTCTCAGTGCAGCAAGTGACCTCAGACATGGCTTCACCTCAAAAGCATCTGGATCAGGTTTCAGTGCATCTGGATCAGTTTCCATTGCATCTGGCTCAGTTTTCACTTCTTTCACTTCTTTGCCTGCATATGCATATAAACGCAGATATAAGAATTATAATACAGGAACAACAAATGCATCAAAAGACAAAAAGAACAGAGCGATTCATAACATATTGTACATCTATCCTTTTCAGATATAGCAGTCCAAAAAGGCAACATGTAAGAGCGAAATTAATTATCAGCTCACTAAAACCAAAGCGAGAATATACAACAATTTTGCAAAGATTATATTTTATGAACATATCCTAGAATAATGAACCTTGAAAGAAATGAAAATCCGATGGGAGAGGAAAAGGCAAACAAACCAGTAATACCTGAGTCCGCACTCACGGCTGGAGATGTCAGTGAAATTGTACAGGTGATATCCTGCTGAACTTCACCATTGGTTACACACTGCAGAGTAAAACCTGCACCATCTTCTGTAATCGCCAGATGAAAAGCCTCTTCTGTGAAAGTCTACAAGACAGATGTCAACAATTACCATTGTAAGTGTGTGAATTTATGCAAAAAAATGTCAAGTCTAAATTTTTTGAAAAACTGAAAAAGGAAACAATACACAAGAAATGATCCAACCCCTGTGAAATAGCTCAAATGTCATGAAAAATCCTCCATCCAAAAGTTCTAAAACAGTCCAAGGACCAAATATAGGCCTTGCTGCTACATAGTGAGATGGCATCAAAATATACAGCCACCAAACCCAAATTGGCTTAACTACATCCTATAGAAAAGGAACAAATGTAAAAAAATAACTCTTGAAAGTGAATGCAGATATAGAACAAAAAAGAAACATAGACAACTAATCCTAAATGGTCGCTTCTGAACAACACAAATGAATGCAATCACACTACGCTACATACAATCATGTCAACAAGTGTAGAGCAACAAATGGCTTTCACGCAGAATTTAACCAAACCTAACAACAAGAAAACAAGTTTCTTTTTACCACCAGAATGCAAGTGAACAACAGTTCGCTAAAGACTATGCGAGATTACATCACAAAATCTGGCATATTAAAAAAAACTGCATTTAGTGAGAGGTGTGTGAAAACAAGGAGAAACAATGCCTCCGAGTCTAACCAACCTTCAGCTGTTCAGGCAGATGATCCATGATTTCCTTAAGAAGGGCTTGAGTAGGTCTGCATGAACAGAGGACGACTAGCTCAAAGTCAAGGCTGTCGTGCAGCAGTAGACCCTTCGCCAGCATACCAACACGCATCACACCCTTCAAATCACGCTCTATTTTCCTATAACATCAACGACCACTTGCTACAAAACATCTCAGCTAGAAGAAATGTTCTGAATTTATAAGATATAGCTGCGCATCTGTGAAAATGTTCTTAATGTGCTACATAAAACTACAGCTTACAGGTGAGTTACCAGCACAGTAGAATTTTACAAGAGTAAGAGCTTGGAAGCAACCATGAACATCCTTAAAAGTATTGGCTCCATACAGGACTTGTATTTTAGATACTGCTCAAAACCAGACAACTGCACATGAAAGAACAATTTAGGAGCTGTGCATAATTCCTACCTAACTCCTTCTACATTAATAAACATAAGTGGACAGTTGTCTCAAGTGGTTGTATTTCAGAATTACAGAAAACAGTTATTCTATTGGCAAGGAAATCGTCAAATACCTAAAAATTATAGACTTTTAAGAAAATGTCATGTGAATCCACAGTAAGCAAATGACCGTTTGCATCAGTTCATCTAAATATTTAAATGAACATACGTTGTTGCCAAGTGATCAGAGACCAGTTTCAATCCTCTCTCACTTGTTGACACCAGATTCTGCACTATTTTGAGCTGCAAACAAAATCAAACAGGTCTACAGTGATAGTCTAACTGTCTACTATACAGAGGCAAATTCTTCATATCACAATACTGTAAACTAAGCAAGGTGATGGAGGAACAGCATGAGCATCTTATAAAGCACGGGTCCTATTCACACATAACCGCCTACTATAATTATCTGCTGAAAACATAATTCATGTGCTCACACAACTATTGTGTTTGTAGCATATACAATTATACATATACTTCACAGAAAACGAGGCACACATAAAAACGAGAAGTTCATTGAAGCGGTGAAACTTACATCATCTTCATTGGGATAGATGGCTGCATGTTTAGCCAAGACATGATCAGCATCTCGCTTGGATCCCATCTCAACCAAGCGAAACTTCTCACCAGGTGGCACCATAACACTTGACATGTCACCAGATGACGTCGACATCGAGTCAAACCTCATTGCCGTCTTTTCCAGTTGCCACTGCAGCAACTCCTTCTCATAGCGCAAGTCTTCTGCTTCCAACCTAAAAGTTTACATCAACATACACCACACACATTCAAGACTTTTCTGTGTTCATCCATTAATTTCTGCCACCAGACTTCCAAGTGGTCTACAATCATAGCTTCTCAGGTCTATTCACTAGTTTCAAACTAGATCTAGACTGGGATTCAATGCTTCATTTCTTGCACTTAGCTAAACAATATGAAAGTGAGGCAGGTTGGCTGCAATCTATGCTGCACAGTTAATGAGAAACTGCAGTGGACATGTCCAGATTTATAAGTACAGCATAGCAATAGTTCCAGTGAGTCGCAATGAAATAATGATTGATGTCACAGAGACATTGCACAATAAATTTTGACAGACAACTCTGTCATCAAGCACTCATAAAGTTATAATGCCGCTTTATTCTGATTTAGTTTTGAAAGTAATTACACACTAAAGGGATGAATTTCATACAATACAATACATCATACAAGACTGAAAAGGAATTCAGTGTTTATCACTGAATACTGACTTGTAGCTATCTTGTATTTCCTTCTTCCTCCAGTATTCTCCCGCTGCAATTCGACGCTTAACACGCTCCATTTCTGCTCTCGACCCATACGATGTCATCTTCATGTCAACCTTCAGTGATGGGTCCACTTTTTTCTAAACAAGAATCACAGTAGGCAAAAGTTCTGTATTCAATACCGAAAATATTTGAGATTATAAACAAAAAGAAACATTAGTAAAATAAAAAATTTCAGTTAGCCCCTGCTGCAGTTGTCCCATTTTTGCTGATAGATTTCTATAATGAAAACGCAATATTATGAATGAAAACGCAATGTTATGAATGAAAACGCAATGTTATGAATGAAAACGCAATATTATGAATGAAAACGCAATGTTATGAATGAAAACACAATGTTATGAATGAAAACGCAATATTATGAATGAAAACGCAATGTTATGAATGAAAACGCAATGTTATGAATGAAAACACAATGTTATGGATGAAAACGCAATGTTATGGATGAAAACACAATGTTATGAATGAAAACGCAATATTATGAATGAAAACGCAATGTTATGGATGAAAACGCAATGTTATGAATGAAAACACAATGTTATGAATGAAAATGCAATGTTATGAATGAAAATGCAATGTTATGAATGAAGAACTTTTACCTTGTATTGAAGTCGGTGCCGTCTTCCTTTTGTATGCATCACTTTGGCATGAGGATCAGTGAAGGAACAATCACACAGCTTGCAATAGAAATTTGGTGCAGTGCGAGTCTCATTCATCGACTCCTCAATGTACTCCAAACCTAAACACACAACAGATCCGTAACAATTAAAGAAAAAAAATAAAGCATTTATGAATGAATCTGGGTTGTGTAAATCAGTCCTTTGGTCAGGTAAAAGCTGTTTGAGCTGGAGAGAACAGACATATGTGACCCGCTATATGAAAAGGTACCATAAGTCGGGTTTGGAGTTATTATGCCTTCACAAACCAGCTAAGTGAGCTGAACATTTTGCTGAAAACCAGATCAAAATTGGATGATAAATGACCGACTTATAATGATGTTCATGAAAAAGTTGCCACTTATTTCCATCGATGAGTATCGTGGGGTCTTGCACACTGGGAGCGCTTCTGAGCGATTTATCCTACAAGAGGTTCATAACAAATTCTCAGCGTTGTCTATTATTATTATCAGTGTTATTAACTTAAAACGTCGTTTTCACCTGCTGCTAAAAATACCAAGATTTCAAATTTGATAATATAAAATAAAAAAAATTCCCCGTCTTTATGCGCGATTTCTCGCGAAACTGTACGCCGACTTATGGTACCTTATCATATAGCGGGACACATATAATTCCAGTCAATAAAAGAAGGTTTTTACAATGCTGTTAACAGATAGTTCTAGATAATTACTTGGTAAACGAGTTAGGGACAAAGACAAAGATAAAATAACTAAAACTAATATTAACTAAACAACAATCTTCTGAAAAACTAAAGCTGCTCTCTGCCCAATAGGGTGGAGTGAAAAAACCGAAAATTGGAATTCCGAAAAGTAATGGCAACCAAAAGTTGCCCAATGACATGGAATCAAAAAATGTGTAAAAAGTTTTTAAAAATATTAATGTCTTCAGCCCCCATAAGTGGGCCAAAGTTCCAAAAAATTGCATTTTTTAAAGACAATTGCCGGTTTTATCGTGAAATATTCTTAGTGCAAAATAACTAACTGCCATTCAATACACCGTTGAAAAGAGCTCTTAAAACTGAACAAAATGGTGTATTCATTTACAGAATAGTCCCATATTTGTAGAAGATATTAATTTTTTAACCATACCCCCTCTTCGCGACATGTTGCGAAACCTAAAACAGTAAAACACTAATAACTTTTTTATCCTTTGAGATATTTCAATGCGTAATATGTCATTCGATTCTGTTTAGGACCCTCTTTCTAATGGTGTATTGTAAGGTGAGATTGCATATTTGTTTGTCTGATATTATTGGGATGGTATCTGATATACACCTTGACTGAAAGCACTTCCAAAGACTTTCATGGAAATCGTATTGCCGTCACAGTAGGGCAAGGTCACAAATGTCAGAATTTGTCTCATATACTGGCATGCATCATTGACCATCAGCAAGTAATCATGCTTTTTTAAAATTTATCCGATCCACTGTGTCTTAGAGGGACAGTAGTGCGATACAGTCCTATAGTTAATTTTGATTTCAAATATCAGTTTCAGTTCTCGCGATCTTAATGGCGTCCGGACAAACTCATCTCTGTTGTCTGCACCTCAGCTACGGCTGCAATAGCTTCATTCAGACTTTTAAGACACCTTTCAAAAATACTCTAATCTGGACATTGAAACTGTCAAACTATCGAGCCTGATCGATAACATGAAATTGGAGCTATTCTGTCCTTTGGCTGTGTTGGAACAGATTGTTGGAACAGCAACCCTCCAGCTATGAAAGTCAATTAATTCTACATTATCTGTTAAGTTAAGATTCTGAGGCAGAACATGGAAGCACTGCACAGACAACTTTCTATCTTGTTTTCAGCTATTGACATTCTCCTCAGACCAAGTTCTTTCATAGGAGTAGCCTATACACCGTATTGGGATGATATCTATTATGCACCCTGAGGTCCCTGACTGAAAGCACTTGCAAAGACTACAGTCACTCTAAGACACAGTGGTTATAAACAATTTTAAGCGAACATGATTGTTTGCTGATAATCAATTATGCATGCCAGTATGTGAGACTAATGTCTGACATTTTGTGACATTACCCTACTGCGACGGCAATACGACTTTTTTGAAAGTCTTTGGCATTTCTTTCAGTGAGGGTGCATATTAGATGCCACCCCAATAGCCTGTACGCGGTATATTAGGCTAATAGAGTGACTGTAGTATTTGGAAGTGCTTTCAGTCAGGGTGCATAATAGATATCATCCCAATGCGGTGTATAGGCTACTCCTATGAAAGAACTTGGTCTGAGGAGAATGTCAATAGCTGAAAACAAGATAGAAAGTTGTCTGTGCAGTGCTTCCATGTTCTGCCTCAGAATCTTAACTTAACAGATAATGTAGAATTAATTGACTTTCATAGCTGGAGGGTTGCTGTTCCAACAATCTGTTCCAACACAGCCAAAGGACAGAATAGCTCCAATTTCATGTTATCGATCAGGCTCGATAGTTTGACAGTTTCAATGTCCAGATTAGAGTATTTTTGAAAGGTGTCTTAAAAGTCTGAATGAAGCTATTGCAGCCGTAGCTGAGGTGCAGACAACAGAGATGAGTTTGTCCGGACGCCATTAAGATCGCGAGAACTGAAACTGATATTTGAAATCAAAATTAACTATAGGACTGTATCGCACTACTGTCCCTCTAAGACACAGTGGATCGGATAAATTTTAAAAAAGCATGATTACTTGCTGATGGTCAATGATGCATGCCAGTATATGAGACAAATTCTGACATTTGTGACCTTGCCCTACTGTGACGGCAATACGATTTCCATGAAAGTCTTTGGAAGTGCTTTCAGTCAAGGTGTATATCAGATACCATCCCAATAATATCAGACAAACAAATATGCAATCTCACCTTACAATACACCATTAGAAAGAGGGTCCTAAACAGAATCGAATGACATATTACGCATTGAAATATCTCAAAGGATAAAAAAGTTATTAGTGTTTTACTGTTTTAGGTTTCGCGACATGCCGCGAAGAGGGGGTATGGTTAAAAAATTAATATCTTCTACAAATATGGGACTATTTTGTAAATGAATACACCATTTTGTTCAGTGTTAAGAGCTCTTTCCAACGGTGTATTGAATGGCAGTTAGTTATTTTGCACTAAGAATATTTCACGATAAAACCGGCAATTTTCCTTAAAAATGCAATTTTTCGGAACTTTGGCCCACTTATGGGGGCTGAAGACATTAATATTTTTAAAAACTTTTTACACATTTTTTGACCCCATGTCATTGGGCAACTTTTGGTTGCCATTACTTTTCGGAATTCCAATTTTCGGTTTTTTCACTCCACCCTACTGCCCAAGCATTGCCTTTTCCCAGTGCACTCATTCACAGCAGCTGTGTTTCAAATGACTTAGCACCATGTCTAAGCTATGCTTTGGGTATTATTTTTATTTTCTACATCTTTCAAGTGACTTTTCTCCTTACCAACAGGCTGTGCATTCTTGTCATCGAAATCTGGATCTAAAGAAAAGCACAAACCACATACAACAAGCATAAATATTTAAGATTCAGACCTGTAGGTCATGAACGCAATGAATAAAGGTTCATTAACATTTTACTCTTAATTCACATTTTACTCTTTTAACAGCAAGTCCTAAATAATAAAACTACTAGTTTGCCATTGTTAGCATAAACAAACATTACTCTTAACCCTAAATAATGATGCAGCTAATCTATTTAAATGCCATAACAATGCAAACTGCAAATGAGTCACTCACCAAGTAGTTATTAAATATTAGGTAGTCAGAAGGATAATATTTACCTGACAACACACATAGTTAAATGACAATTTCATAGGAATGCAAGTTTTAATGATAATCACACATCAATATATGAGAAAGGAGTTTCTGTATATCACTGCATATGGTTCTTTTGTTTATAGGACTGCTCTTGCTCAATAAAACTGCCTTCCTATAAAAAATGTTGCAAGATACCAACCATCTTCTGACGTCTGTGGCTGCTCCACCACAGTTGGCTTCAAGCTGACTTCTTCCATCCTCACACCTGTTGTCTGCAGCTGAGTCCCTCCTAACAACACACACATTCATGTCACAGAGCTCTACTAGTGGATCATGATTTGAAGTAACCAGTGCATTACTAGGACCTCCACCAGTAACCAGTCTGTCAGAATGTGCCTGTTATAATAGTCTTCAGTCGAATCCCTCCAAACCAACATCAAACTTTTAACCGATCGCAATGTAATGTAGACAGTCTATGAAAATAACCTCAGCACATCGGCAGACTTGTCTGTTAGGTTGATCAAAAGCAGCCATAGTTCAAACTGCATCCTGAGCAGAGATTTATAAGCTGAACCACACACAATCATGCATAGAAGATCAGGAACAACAAACAAAAAGTACGACTGAAGGAGGTCACAATTTCTAAATTTCTGTTTTCATGCTCTTGAGAATTATTGAATCAGGTGCAGATTGCCAAAAATTTTGGTAACCTGTTTTAGTTATTAGCCCATAACAGGGAACTGTTCCATTCTTCTTTTCACATGTGTCTCAACTTGCTCATTTCCATGATTTCTAGACATTTCCTGTCTTAGACTTTAAATTTACAAACACAGCTTTCAACAACTTTTTCTCATTAGCTTAAATCTTTGGAACTTGGTTTTTTTTATCAACAATGTGTGATCACCAATACTTGACACAGCATGTACAGTAAAAACATATATAGCCGTGAAATCACTTGACGCTGTGCAGCCATGTGTATATCGCTAGCGTGCAAGCACCTCACCAAGTGCTGCATACTGACTTAATTGAACAATGCATACCAACGAATGTCATCTTGGGAGTGCTGTAGACCTTTTTCACAACACCAGATGTAGTAGTAGTTTTAAAGATCTTGGCAGATGGAGGAGCCGCTGCCCTCGTCTCTGATGCTGATGACTCCGTGACCTTTGACTCCTGAGCAGGGATTGGCTTTCCCATCTTTATCTGCAGCTTCAAAATCTAAAACAGAACAAAAACCTGGAAAACATCAAATATACAAAATTGGAAAAGTGCATAATTACCCAATCTGTAACCTAACTGAAGTCTGAAAACTCTAAAGTTCTATTATTGTACTGCACAAGGCAAGTACTGACGACGATTACCAACCAAAACTGCATTCTTGACAGAATAGAATCACTTTGTTCAGAAGGTCTGAAAGACTCAAACACAGGCTATTGAGGATAAGTAATAAATAAGCTAAAAGACAGTCTCTGCAAAACCGGGAAAACAGGAGTCAACTAATACTAATAATTATGGAACCATTTTGAACAGGAAATGTCTTAGCAGAAGCCCTAACTTAACAAATATATTCTGCTAGGGTGCGGTCAGAATACCCAAAACGAATATCAGCTGGATCCTTGAAATAAATTTTTTCGGCTGGATCCTCAAAATCAATTTCCTAAGTGCAATCCAAATTTTTGACACTAAATGTGTTTTATCAACAACACTAACAGGACCATTATGTCATGTATTTAATTTAACTTTGAATATTCCCCAGTGAGGGACTAATTCAAATCCGAAGAAAAGAAAAAAAGGAAAGAAGTCCATTGGGAGTTCAGCCGCTTCGGTAAATATGTATTTTGGCATCAAAAGTTATTCGTGTATTTTCAGCATTTTCGGGGATTCAAGAAAATTAGATTAGGTCAAGATATAATTTTAAATAAAAATTTCTAATGCAACCGTCGTCGTCACTTAGAAGGGTTTCTGTATTAATAATAAAGCAGCACATCCAAACACCATAATCAAATTTCCTCACGGAACCATTGTCCACCCCTCACAGAACCATACGGTTTCACGGAACCCACATTAGGAAATGCTGAGATACACAATGGAAGAACAACTTTGAAGAACTGAAAGAAAAAGAAACTTGATCAGACAGCATCGGATTGTGATCAATGATCCATTATTCCACACTAGTGTTGTTTTCACTACAGAAAACCAAAACGAAGACATTTGTTAACGATAACTTAAGGTTTTTCATTAACTGAGACCAACAATCTAAAATATTCTTCTGAATTTCTCTCTCCAGTCCACACTAGCCCAACTTGCTTAACCCATTCGATACCTATGACGCCGGATATATCCGGCGGAGGAAATAATTCGTATTCCCTCAACGCCGGATATATCCGGCGGTGCTGCGTCGTCTGTTTAATAAAATCAGTACACGATATAACGTTGCTTTTGGTATCCCAGATTATGCCTAATGTTGTCTACGATCAATAATTCCCATATTTTGGTTATGAATCGGGTTTTTTTTGGGAGGGGGGGGGGTCATGAATCGGGCGAACGCGTATGTGCCGGGAACGGAGTTCGGCGTGACGTGAAAACAATTTGTTCGTCATGTCCGAGCAAACCAGGTTGGTGCATAACACCGTGCTTTGAACGCTGGCACACATAGGCGTACGGGAGATTTCAGGTGCGCTACTGGGACTAAGGAAACTTTTCTTGTAGAGGTGGTATATAATTGGAAACTATGCTTAGGACTGTAACAGTTGTCATCTGAATGTATTTAGCCACCTGAATTTTGGACCAAAAAGTTCACTTGAACTATTGCCATATCTCTGAGTAGTTCCATTATTTTGATATGAGAAGTTCTCATGAGTAGGCGCTATACAAACAGAAAATACGTTTAGGACTGTTGCCGTCTAAACAAGTTTAGCCATCTGCATCGTGGACACGTAATGCAAACTTGAACTATTGCCATAACATCGTATGGTTCTATTATTTTGAGTTGAATAGTTGTCTTTGAAGAGGCGCTATATAAATGAAAAATACGAATAACTCTTGTTTTTACATAACCGTTATGATCATCAGTAAAAATGCAGCATACGAACAGCTCATTATAATCACCACCGTCGAAAAACATAAAAGTCGAATTTTCATATATTTCTCCGGTCACAGGAATTTTTTACCTCCGGTAGCGAAAGGGTTAAAATCTATATCCCAATATTTATCTTCTTCAGTGTTAGATTTTTATCTGCACTTGCACCAAAGCTTTCACTCAAGGAATATTCGTTACTTGTGATGACTTGACTGTACGGAAGTATAAAAGAATTTTGCAATCAGTCGAAAGCAGAGCCTTCATAAAAACCCAGCAGGAAATTGTTACCAGTCTAACCAACACTAGGACATTAATATATCATGCATGATAGATGACATGCTGCACACTGTAAGAATAATAGAGCTCTGCTACAGTTTATTTGCAGTAGTTTGATATGCAATGTTAATGGTTAAACATCAGTGAACGAATAACCAAAACCAAAACTGAAGAAACTACAACTAGGAAGTGTCAGTTCCTATAAACTCAAACTAAAACTTGACGAAAAAATATACCTAAAACTAATAGCAACTAAAACCCCCGCACATGAAATTAATAAATAAAACTGAAGCAACACTAATTCATACCCTCTGATGCTTGGAGCCACGCAAATGAGCCGCATGCGCATCTGAACTGGAGCAGACGACATCGCACAGCTGGCAGTACAAATGGCTTCCCAGAGCCCCTTTCGCGCTTCCTGGCTTTGTCTCCACACTGCTCTGAGCCATCACTTCCTTCTTCTTGTGTGCCTTGCCAACAAGGTGTGCCTTATATGCCTAACACAGGGCAAATTAGTACACTCAGGTTAATGATTTTTCAATTAGTTAGCACTTTAAGCAGTAAATATATTAAGCTTTAGAATGTGAAAGATAGTATACTTACATATATGAGAAAAGAAGAAAAGCTGTATTGCATACCATTAAGCTAACTTGTGCAATAAGCAGACATCTGATTTCACATGCATTATCAATCACACTTTCAAATGTGCCACCCATGCCATCAAATAGCGATGGACACAGTCTATAAGTTCAGCTTACTGAGAACACTTGATCAATAGTTAATATTCCAAGTGAATAGGCATTACAAAACAAATTAAGCTGTATCAACTCCACAATCAGATTATACCGCATAATATAAGAAACTCCAATTTTTCTATGCAGCACAGCAAATATGCAATACTGAAACCTATCTAGTCTTAAAACTATCTGCCATGAAAGAAGAAAAACAAGACTGGAATTGACCAATGAGCATTGGACACGATATTTCAATACCAAACACGGTTGTTAGCTAGACCTTGTAATTTTTCACCATTTGCATATATCTCTGCGTAACTAATCACAGATTTTAATTTGCAGTTGAATTGTTCATGTCTGTTGGCAAAGATAAAGACATCTGCCTTATCTACAAGTCATACCCAAAGACAAAATTCTTTACCTTATACTTGAGCATTTAAGGCATTATACATAATATTCTTAAATGAAAATATATATATAAAAGGACAGATGTAGCAGTTATTTAAGTACAGTCATCATTTTAATCAGTACTTAACAATCTTCGTGCAGCAGAAGAGAACACTTTGCGTTACCTGAAGTCCAGCACATGTGCACTTGCAGAGTTCACAGTACTTCCACTGTGAAGGATCCGGTGGACCTCGACTGCCACCACCACCACCACCACTACCACCCCTGAAATTCCTGAACCAACTGCCACCTCCTCCTCCACCTCCACTTCCTCCTCCCCTCTGCTTCTGCATCAGGTAGTTGGTGGCTGCACTGTACACAGCTGCGTCCAAACCTAAAAAACAGCACACAACCAACTCCTCAATTTTGTTTCTAGCCGACCACTGAATAATCAGTATCTCATCCGTGGTGTTGATGCATTTCTGAACAGAGCATCAGCAGTGGCTGTTGAGTGAACTTCCAATTCATGTCCTATTTCTATCTACTACACAAGATAGGGCTTAAAAGGCGCAATAAGTGTCGAATCTGTCTTGGTCATTGCATTTCAAGCACCATCGGCCTGAGAAAAAGTTTCAGATAGTAGCATCTCCAGTCTGTGCTCAACTGTGCTGCCAGAATTGAGACCAATATCCCAAACTCACATCACTGTCACATAATAGTGAACCATATACACAAGACAATGAATGCACTCAGTCCATACTGCAGAATGAATAACATACAAGACTCCATAGCTGGAATTCTAATTACTTGCTGACATTGTCCCAGCATAAGCTTACATCAAGAAACTTTTGTTTTCTAGCGTTCTAGTAAAAAAATCGATCGCTAAGCCCAAACCTGGCATACTGAAATATTTAAAGAAATCATTGGCAAATCTCAAGACTGTAAAATAACACTAATTACATCTTCAATGAATTCAACCAACCGCTGTAGGCGCTCGACGATGGACTTGGCGTAGTTGTGCTCGATGCATTGCCTCCAAAGCTCTGAGCGGCAGAAGCGGCATAACCCTGACTGCTACTTGCCGCCGTAGTAACATACTTCTCAACAGGAGCAGCACTGCTGGCATGTTTCTGGTCAGAAGTATAACTGCTGCCGTAGTTCTGGCTGCTCGCTGCTTTGTTTTGTACCTGCCATTCTGAACTGGTCACTTTGTTTTGTGCTTTAGAGGGAGTGGAATATGACTGTTCATGTGATGTTCCTGTCAAAACACACAACCAGAAGAACCAAGTAAAGCAGAGATTGTAACAACGGCTTGTAAAGACCTCCCAGATCAGCAGACTTATTAATAAAACTGAAAAATTTC
The DNA here is from genome assembly GCA_945859605.1 of Lumbricus rubellus. NCBI lineage: Eukaryota > Metazoa > Annelida > Clitellata > Crassiclitellata > Lumbricidae > Lumbricus > Lumbricus rubellus. Next base: position 51,164,014 of record OX243811.1, on the reverse strand, counting down.
AACAAAGCAATATTAGCTCGATCGAGCTGTTTAAACATGCAAAATCAATTAATTTGCTTAAATCGATAAAATTATAAAATTATAGATGTCAACACAAAGTGAAGTACTCCCACTGAGCTTCAGTAAAACAACAGTTTTCAAGCGTTGATCATAGTAAGGCACAAAGTTGCAGTGTCAAAGAATGTGCATGAGGTGACCATTTTTTCGAGCTCATGGAGCTCAAAGTCCCAACAGGATCGAAAACTACATTAAAACATCAGACATATGCGTACAAACTAAAAAAACAATTATCAAAAACTGTTTTTACGCCCACTTACGTGACTGATATGTGGCAGACGATGGCTGATGAGACTTGGATTTCTGTGAATAGTAACTTGTGTCAGTCGATGACCCAGCAGATGATCCTTGATGGGTAAAATATCGAGGACTGGTTTCCTCGTACGCTTGCATTTGCGCTGCTGACTGACTCTACATGTTTAACCAAACATGCTAAACGAGTGATATACTTCATTCTCCCACCAATGGCAATTAGGTGCATTACCAACATCATTAATATCAAATCCTATTGAAGAATTTAGTTAGCAAATGATATGCATAAATCAGGAATTTATAAAACATTTTGAAATGGAAAGGCATCAAAAGTAATCAGAAGTTGTCAGGGTCACTGAGAAATAAAGCTATATATTAACCATGAATGAAAACGATAATGCTACAATGCAAGATTATAATGATTTTGACAAGCTTTTAAAAAAGGATAAATCATAAATTTTTTTGTCAAAAACTTTACACATGTCTGCACTGCAGCAAGATATCTATCAATTAAATATTTTAAGCAATGACTCAACACACAAGGCGTGCAATACAGCATAAACATCGCAGCTTCATTGAGAAAAATCTAAATTGCACCTAACGAATTTATGAAATTCATCAAGCCTATTATAACACTAGTAATAATAAAGTTAAATCACTAATGAAAACGTACAATTTGAATTTAAATCACAGCAGTTAATAAGAAAAATGTTGAAGATGGAGGAGCACACTATCCTAGTCAGAAGCCCCAGTACAGCTCGACACATCCATTTGACCCTTGGTATAAGCACTGTCGTCTGCGGTCAAATCGGATACGTTCGCCAATTTGCGCCATAAAGAAAGGCAAAATCATACAGATTTTAAAGTAAACATACTATGACAACAAATTTCAATTTTGGAAAGAGGGCTATACATTCTCGTATCCTCTCATCCCCAAAGGAATTTACATTTAATTAAAACTTGCCGCTTGATTCATAACTAATTTGTTCAAATTCTGTTACTCAAAGTTCCACAAATTTTATCAATTTAATTTTCCCCAACAAACGATGAACCCAAACAACCTTGGTACTGTAACAGAGGGCAAGAAGACTCATACCGTCACTTGGCTTCTTGTGCCATAAGGTCCATACTGTACTGTGGTTTGTGATGGTGGGTATGCAGACTGAACGGGTATTGCATGCTGAGCATGAGCACCAGTTGCATACCCACTACTGCCTGTAACAGTGCTGAAAACAATGCACCATCACATCCGAATAAGGTCATGTAAGTAAGGTAATCATTAATTTCTCTACATACCTCATCAACGATAGTTTTCAGAGGCCTGCCTGAGGGCCAAGGTAAGCCTTCGTCCTCAAGTTACATCAGGTCAAGCGCTAAAAGCAGGGTGCAATTTTTGGTTGGAAGTACTAGGTCAAGACTCATGAGCAACCAGAGCAATGAGTACAAACAAACCTCTAAGCTAAAGACAAAATTTTCTTACAAATTGCACGGGTCCTGGGTTATTGCTGCCTTGTTCACACAATATTATCATAACATTTATAACCTTTTCCATGTTATCAGGTACTGTAAACAGTTCGCAGCCAGCGAGATATCTCGCGGTTTAACCACGAGATCTTGCCGTTTAACCACGAGAACCGCGAGATCTCATGGTTAAACCACGAGATATCTCGTAACTGGCGGTCAATGTGCTAAAGTCAATCGATTTTGTTGTGTTCTTTGGCTTATTTAAGTGTATTAATATTTCTGAAAATACACCTTTTCATGGTATTTTTACTTACTTACTTTCACGAAAACATTGGCCTATAGTTCGCCGTATGTCAGGCCGCTCTATGCTGCACCTATCTGCGGCCGCCATCCTGTTTACGTTCTACCGAGCCGTCAGTAACAATAACCAATATTTCTTAAACTAAACTAACACATTTTACGTTTTGGGCATCGGACCATATTACAAGTTGTAACTGTCCAGCAGATTTTTTTCAATGTTATTTGATAATTGAATTTGTATAAAACAGAATTGGACAGAACTGGCATTATTTTAGAACTTGTTTAGGCCCCTAGAACTGGAATTATTTAAGAACTTGAATGAGAACTGAAATTATTTTGATGCTCAAGTCTCTCAAATTCGGGGTGGTCATCCAGTTTAAAAGCATATCGCTGACAAACGGTAGTTTCTCGATGAATGCCGTGTAACGAGTGATGTTCGACAACAAACAGCATGAGGGTATAATAATGTAATGTATTTTGTAACCTATAATCTAGATTAAGTGGAAACCCGGGAATCAACCGGAAAGCGAACGGACTACCAGGAGTTAGACTTAAGCAAACATCGCACGCGTTTCGAGCGATATGAATAGCTGCATCGTATAATAGGAGGTAAAATCTGTAACCAGTCATCAAATACCTGTATTGACTTGGAGAAGAATTGTTAAAACTATATGAATAATAATTATTCGACGCCATCTTGACTTAACCGAAGGCTGTCAAATCACGTGATAGCCGGATTGGAAAGTATGCCGTATTCCTTTCTCATCATTATGGATCAAATTTTAGGGTCGTCACAGGCAAGTCATGATGTCGTGCCAGCAGTCCGAAAAATTCGATTCTAACCATATCAACCTCTGCGCTATTATTTTGCCTTTCTGTGTGTTATAAAATTAATAAAGGCGTGTGGATGAATTTATACCTGTACGCAGAAACTTTTTGTGGCCAAAGGACTCATCTTTCTTTCCAATCAATCAATCAGAATTTATACAGCACTTCAATAAATCTCTACTTGAAGGCGATCCCGGCCAAGGCCAAGCGAGAAAGGCAGTCTTAAACAGTAACTGTTACTGTTGGTGAAATTGAGAACGGTTTGGGAGGTGTAGTGTAGTTCAGGAACTTCAGTGAAACCCAGGCTGCTTCCAGGCTGCTGCCCTACCACAGAGAAGGATCGGCTCTGCATTGTCGCAGAGCGGGTTAAAGAGCATCAAGTCACCGTGAATATTAAACGAAGTGCAGTGTGACGATTCCTGTGCAAGCGGGTAGGGGCCGCAAACTCATGCAGATAAGAGAGTGTCCCGCTTGATAAGCACCGCCACAGTGCCCAACCAAATTAATCGATTGATTAACCCTTTCGTTACGGAACCCGTCGCAGCGACGGGTTTAGAAAACCACCTGCTGTACGGAACCCGTCGCCGCGACGGGTCTACACTCTACAACCCATGACTTGCAGTAGTGGCCATATTTTTATGGACAAGGCTAAAAACCAGTTATTTTCACATTTCGCACTTATTTTATACAATCAAAGTACTTAGAACAACATATGGCATGACATGGCATGGCAAGGCAGGGCATGGCAAGGCATGGCAAGGTATGGCATGGAATGGCAAGGTATGGCAAGGCATGGCAAGACATGGTATGGCATGGCATGGCAAGGCACGGCATAGCAACGCATGGCATGGCAAGGCAAGGTATGGCATGGCAGGGCATGGTATGGCATGGCACGACAAGGCATGGCATGGCACTGCCCTACTTTGCCCTGCCATGCCATGCTCGCCATGCCATGCAAGCCATGACATGCCATGCCATGCAAGCCATGCCTTACCATGCATGCCTTGCCATGCATGGCCCTGCCCTGCCATGCTTGACATGCCATGCCATGTCATTCCATGCCATGCCTTACCATGCCATACCATACCATGCCTTGCCATGCCATGCCATACCTTGCCTTGCCATGCCATGCCTTGCCATACCTTGTCATGTCATGCCATGCCATACCATGCCTTGCCATGAATTGCCATACTTTGCCATGCCATGCCTTGCCATGCATGCCTTGCCATGCATGGCCCTGCCCTGCCATGCTTGACATGCCATGCCATGCCATGCCATGTCATTCCATGCCTTGCCATGCCATACCATGCCTTACCATGCCACACCTTGCCATGCCTTGCCATACCATGCCTTGCCATACCTTGCCATGTCATGCCTTGCCATGCCGTGCCTTGCCATGCCATACCATGTCTTGCCATGCCTTGCCATACCTTGCCATTCCATGCCATGCCATGCCTTGCCATGCCATGCCATGCCTTGCCGTGCCATATGATATTCTCAGTCCTTTGATTGCATAAAATAAGTGCAAAATGTGAAAATAACTGTTTTTTAGCCTTGTCCATAATAATTTGACCACTATGCTGTATAATAGTCCTTCCGTACGGCGCCTGGGTATGTGTGCCGTAACGAAAGGGTTAATCGATCAGTTGTTCGATGGCTATGGCCTATGCATGTAGAGCTGACTAGCTTGTTCTCTGTAAGTCGGATTACTTTTTGGCCAAAAACAATACTTATGGTTGACTCAAAGTTGGGAGTTCAGACAGCCATGAACTTGTAGATCGTCCGTTTGAAAGAAAACACAAGTTGCACCCTATACAGCACAAGAATAGACGCCTAGTCTATTCTGTGCTATACTGGTAGCCTAGACCTAATTACTTGTTTTTCCTTAAATGTAGGCAAACGTTCTCTAGGCTACTTGACAGAAAAGTAAAAAAATAAAGAAACAATTAGGAGAAGAAAATAAGTCAACTAAAATAATAGCAGTCAAACTTGCATGATAGATAAGAAACTGACTGCATCGAGTGAATGGAACTAAATCTAGGGAAAAGTGAACATGAACACAGGTCATGACATGACCAGTAGTGAGTAGATCTATAATGGAGGATTATGGCTCAGATTTTAAAGCTTCTAAACAGGTCTTTGTCAGCTTGTTCACAAAGTTCCCCCCAAAGATCGGGGGAATGATTTGGGTAGGAAGGATACCAAGGTAGGCTACTACCACCTTGTGGACTAGCTAAACAGTGCGAACCACCATAGGTCGCAAGCTGCCTATTTTCTCTTGACCTGACAAAATTCTTTAGAATTTTTAATAAGCTTATCTTCTTTACAAGTAACTCCTTCAACCTGCTGAGTAACTCCGATGACCCTGACACAACCTGCTGAAATTGTAGCTTCCTGACAGCTCGTTCACAATATGAAACACAGATTTTAAGTCTCATTTTCTTGCTGCCTCTTCTGCCTGATATGTTCTCCTCAGGAGTTTTTTGTCATCTTCACATGTCTCCTTTATACTTCCTTATTCTTGGCACTGTAAGTTTTGCCAATTTTGTGTTAACTAATTCCATATGTGATTATGTGTACCATGCTTTTAAAAGAATTTCTTACATCCATTGACAACCACGTTTCTGTAGAAATTCATAATTCCTTGCATTCTTCTTTTGACACCAAAAATCTGTCATCCAGCTTTCACAACCATGCTACTCCATTTCCTCCACTCTAGATCTATTGCCACTTCCTCACGGCTGGTGTCTATACAATTTGACAAATGAATTTGTTGCGTTGTTTCCATAGCTACAGATTTTTTACCTCCATGTGTTCAAGACCACCGCAAACCTTCCTCTTCTTCCTGGTTTGGGACAAGCCAAGACTACATGAGATAGCTTGAAACTGACTATGCAGTTGAAAACTTATTGTCGAAAAATTATTGCTGCATCTCCTTGCTGAGACTGGCACCGATGCAAAGTAAATCAATCAATACTTGTTCGAACAAAATAAATTCACATTTACAGCAATGAAGCTACAAAAGACTAATCGAGCTTACAAATAAAACTGAATGTGCAAAACCATGAATTCAGGTACAATACAAAGATAACATTGACAACAGCTATGATCAAAGCAGTATATTGGCTGATGCAGCCATGGTTTCCAGTAAGGTGCTCCTGGTTACATCGCTCTGTGATTCATTTCAAGTGATTCAGCGGCCAAATGCATGGTGCAAGCTGTTTTCAATAAAATCTGTACAAGTGCCGACCACTACCACCATCACAGAAACAAATGTAACCAATCATAGCAAATACTGACAACCAGTGATTACAACCATGATTCACATCAACTACACGTAAGTATCATCAGTTTATAATACACAACTGAATGTCAGTATCCAAGTAAAATAGATGCTACAACATTCAACTCTCTCGGCTGTTAGTTGCTATTAACATAATTATGCACAATTATAGACGTCTAAAAGAAAATTGACAAATTCCAGGAGATGTGTTTAGTTGAAGTCAAGTCCTTACAATTTCGCTGTCAGAATAACCTACAATTGCCTATTCCGTATTATTTTCTGGAGAACATGGTTTACAAAGTACCAATCAGCATCAGTGGTCTAGTCTTACAAATTCTTATATTACTAATTGATATTAGAATACCCCTAATTAATTAAAACAAGGGTGGCCAAGGAAAAGGTGGTTGGACGAGGTTCAAGAAACAACAGGAATGAATCTGGAAGAAGGGAAGAGATATCAGAAAAAAAGAAATGGAGAAGGCTGGTCATGATGGTCGCTAGAGTTCAATAAACTGACAGCACAAGATGACAAGGTGAATTAATAAACTGATGTTAAAATATGGATACTGAAAACTGGAAATTCTTTGCATGGATGCATCTTGTAATTATTAAAAAATCAAATCAGAATTACTAAAAAAAATTAAAATCACAAAAACATAAACAAAGACATTTCTCACAAATACAGATCACTTCCTCGAAAAAAGATATGTACTGTAGATGACCATAGGAAAATAGTGAGAAGTTTTTGTTAACAAAACTTACTTTGATAACAGAACGAGCTGTAACAAAACTATGTCTTATGGACATATTCATATTTCAAACCTTAGGTAGCTGAGAGGAGGATATGCCTCAAGAGAATAATGCTTATGCATCCTGCAAATGCCCTACTGCAGCCGACTAGACATTTGTGTTCATTGTTCATTCTTGCAATGATTTGCACGACTAATGTAAAAAAGGAGCCAAACATGAATCTTGAAAACCACAGACCAAATTTCCTAAGCAGCAAGTGCATCTTATAGGTTTCTATTCAGCTTTGCTTTCGTTCACAATTTTTGCAACATAAAGCCAACAAGACTGAATTTCTTAACGCAAACAAGGCATCAAGTGATCGAATAAACTTTTGTTCTGAAAATGCTGAATGCACAGTATCAAATATTTACCAAACGCAGTAATATTAAAAAAATCGTCAACCAAAAATTGAAACAATAAACGTTGTTGAAATATAACTGACCAAATTCAGTGAAAATAGGAAAGTGGTTAAACTTTATGAACTGAAATTTCTGCAGAATTATTTAGTGACGTTTCAGCACAGTAAGTGGAAGTTGGTTTTCTCAACATCTTGAATCTCCAGTAACTCATGTAATCACAGATGCTAATGATAAAGGCATCAAACTACCGGTACAATTCAACGACATTCACGCAGACAACTAAAACACACATGTCAAAGTGGATGCAAATGTTAAATGCATAACAGAATAGCGCGTTCAAATTTTCATAGTTGCATTAATATCTAATTACAATGTATGATTGTGAAGCTTGAAACAATTTTTCCAATATGCATCACTTGAAAGCCTATGCATAGTGCCTAGGCAGAGCAGTTTGGCAAAACCACAAGCACAGCCAAGCACGTTTAAAATAAAAGTTTCAACTATTACAGAAAAACAATACTTAGAAAAAAGTTCCGTTTGAAGCACAGAACTTTTTCAAATATTTGTTGTTGAGAATATTCAATTAAATAGCGAACGAGTAAGTTTTACTCGTTTTAGGTACAAATCCAAGAACATGGTTTGTGAATCATACTTAAAAGCTCTTATGACTTAAGTTAATAAAAAAAAGATGTACAACCTTTCAGGACTCATTGTTTAGTGCGCACATTTAAAAAATACAACAACCGAATAAAATGACTGGCTTAAAAGGTATTTAGTGCAAACGTCTGCTTGCAAGCACATTAACTTTCAAGGAGTTAACAGAAATCTCTGCTACTTAGCAATTTAAGCATTACAGCATTGAGAACACCTGCGCTAGTCCACTGAAGTGATTTTGTGATCAGTTTAATGAAATCTTGGAGATGAGAATTGAACTGATATGATAACACAGAAGTGTCAATCAATTATAAATCACTGTGTTCTTCATCAGAAACGATAAAGCTGTTCACGAGATCAACAGCAGAAATGCTTACACAAAAAATGTCCTAACATCTTACATCTTGCAGACTGAAAAAGCAACATACTGTGAGTTGTGTCTGTGTGTTTCATTTACAATAATAACCTGACAAAAATCATTCATTCGAGGGTACAAAAGAAATGGTGAAAAAGTGGCATACAAAAATGCACCAGGAATGACTGTCCATGAAGAATATGAAATCACTCAAACCAGTCCAAGGAATGGAATGCATGTTTTCCCAGTCAGCTTTTCCCAACCCATTGTTCACTAGAAGTTTACTGGTGGATGGGTCGCACACACACAAAACACATGCACTGCTCCAATTGTCAGATCATTAAAATAAACAACTAAATTCTTGCTTGGTGCAAATTCCTTTCCAGTGGTTCTTGTAGGACACTTTGAACAGTAAGAGCTACTTTACAGGCACACTAATCAGAACTGCAACTGGCTATATTAATAAAATATCGAGTTCAATAACCACAATTGGAAGAGTTTGAAAACACAATTTCAGTAAAATGTCTGATGAACCTAGGCACATTTGTTCTTTGACAGCACAAAAAATTTGCAACAAAATTGTAAGCAAAAAGAATTTCAAAACAAACACCAGTTATTGAAAAGCACAGATTTCTGAGTATGATATTTCTGTATTAGAATATAACTATAGAGACGGCTCTTCTGCCGCCTGAAGTTCAGCTCCCTGCACCCACCATACATTACAAAATAAGCAATCGGAATACAGTAGACTGACAGAGGACATCAAGTGCACCGTGATTCTCTCCTTAAGACACACTTCTTCTTCTTCTTCTTTCTGTTCTCTGCCCCTAGGCAGGTTCAAATGTTTGACGTCTCCATTCTTCCCTCTTCTGTGCATTCTTTTTCAGCTTCTGATAACTGTCTTTCATCATCCAGTCCAACAGTCTTTGTCTTGGTCTTCCTCTCGTTCTTTTCCCCTTCAATTTCCCCTCTATGATTGTTCTTAGCATCGAATCTCCTCTGAGTGTGTGTCCTATCCATCTTCTTTGTCTTTCTCTAATTGTGTGTATCATCGATCTCTTTTCTCCAACTCTTCTCAATACCTCCTCATTCTTTACATGACACACTATCGGCATCAAATTTCATCGAGAAAATGACAGACTATGTGCGATAAAGAGATGCTTTAGTGATTTCTTCGATAGTAAATAATTTCATAGTTGCGAACCCAAACAGATTCACAATAAAGTTTTACAGTAGTGCATCTCAAACTCAATGTTGTCACCAAAACCACATTGGCGTCTAATCCTACAGGCACCAGCAGCTGTTCAAAGAAAACCAATATTTATGGCAGCCTGAGATTCAATAATGTTTGAAATATTAAACAGCATTATGACTAAACCATTTGATAAATGTAAAAAATAGACAGTACACTCTAAACAACTATACAGATCGTACATTCTAAACAACTATCCTAATTATTAGTCAAGCAGTTTATTGTGTAGCATGTCACCTTGTAACAATAGCATAACTAGAAACATTTGGAAATCCATGTGAAGCACAATTATGGTGCACAGATGCACTAAGATTTAAACAGCGTATAGCTGCTAGCGCAGCTAGCCATATGCAAATGATCATGATAAATATAAGAGTAAACGGTAATATAAGCTACAGCCACATAGAACCAAAACAAAAATCTTCATTACCACTCTTTCATTGTTATACTTAAACATCATTGTACATGATTAACTATAAATAACCACCTTGGTCAGTTTTATCCCGAGAACTTCAAATATACCATTTATATGCTGCTCAATGCTTCCCAAAGTCATACCATGTTTTTCTTATCAGCTTAACTTTCAATGTATTGCCTTTCATGACTCTTTCATAACATATCTCTATTTCCAGCATTAATTTAAATATATGCACAAACGTTTCCTAGCTTATCTCAGCACATACCTATTTAAACCTATGCCAGAAAATCTCCAATTAGCACATATATTCATCAACTTACTTTACAACCCTTTTTAAAATATCACTAAATATGGATTACATCTCAGTTTATATCTTCTGGTTGGTAAATATTAATAAATGCCAATATAAATAAATACGCTAACAATAATTTTACATTCGTACATTGAGTTATATCTTGCTAAGCTAAACACTGTTTATTGCTAATGCCACACCTGCCAGTGGCAACATTTCCAACAGATGACTAAAGAACAATATCAGGGTTAATTCACAGGTAGAGCATAAAACAAAACCCAAAAAATGAAGAAAACATATGATGACCTTCTATGCAATCAGAACAAAACTGAGACTCTGTTGTATTATAGACGTAATGAATGGAGACACTTTCATAACCCAGTCAAACTCTATGCAACACAGATGCAATCAGAACAAAGCTGAGACTCTGTTGTATTACCAACGTAATTCTGTGAATCCCATATAAGATAGCAAAACCTCTCTATTTTCATTCGTTACCTTGCTGATAGCTAGACCCTTCAATAAAGAAACCCAATAAAAAAACGTGCATGAACTTTAAAAAGCACCCCAATAAAAAAGCACATGGTACATAATACATTTCAGGAAAAGTTCCTTCATTTCATGTTTCAAACCAAAGTGTTTTACGTTACATTACTCTGTAAAAATAATATTCAAGATCTCACAGCTTGAGGCTACATGTAGGAAAAGACGAACACACACGAGAAATCAACTTACCAGATTACTCACCAGTTACTCAGCATCCATCCACTGCTGAAGATCTGTAGCAGCAGCAGCAGCGGCACAAGTTACATGAGATACTGTTCACAGATCAGAACTTGCTAGATTATTATTATTTAAAAAAGCTATATATGCAAGAATAAAGACCACAAATGTCCAACATTGGCCACCGGTTAAGTGCTGCATGGCATGCGTGCCGCATGGCATGCGTGCTGTGTGCCATGTGTACAGCCTGTTCTCCCCTCAGACTGCTGACTCTCTGTAGAAGGATTCGATGGTCTCGTGATACAGCTTGCACACAACGTTTCGCTTCAGTTTCAGAGTTGGACCTGAAAAGCATACACAACAAGTTTTAAAGCTAATAATAATCTTTAAAATAATGCAATTTTTTTCTCATACAAATGACTACAACATATTTCTTCAACTGTAGTATTTCTTCTGTAAAACAGTAATTGTGCAGACGGAAATTACATCAAATGGTTTAAGAATTTTGAAACAAGTGGCACAGCATACAGGTCTGAAAATACATCAGTGGAGCACATATGTGAGCCATGAAGAGTGAACTTATGCGAGCCATGATGAGTGAACTTATGCAAGCCATGATGAGTGAACTTATGCGAGCCATGATGAGTGAAACTATGCAAGCCATGATGAGTGAACAAATTTGGAAGCATTCTGCTGAAATGTAATGCCAAGATAAAGATATATACAGCACCAAATGGAGACTCTCAGTCACCCACAAGTTACAACAACTGTGAAATTAAATGATCATAAAACCAGATGGAACGCTAGCAGTTCTAGATAAAAAAAAGTCCGCAGCATACAAGGAAGAACCTACCCAGTTCCCCTCCAGGAATAGAAAAGTCTTTCGGAAGAATGGTCCACTTTTGAATGATCTGTGCATGTGACAGGGCTTTCAGGTTGGCCGTGTCAATCGCCTTCTGAATGGCAGCAACGACTCTCTCATCTTTGCTCTTGACGAGCTCTGAGAGTTTGGTGAAAGAGCATCCAAGATTCTTGCACCAATCGATTGCTGTTGGGGTCAGATCATCATTCGGTTCCTGAGTGACTGGATCCAATTCAGTCTACCACACGGAGTGAAATGGTAAAAGTTAAGGCAATCGTGTCTCTAAGTGAAAAACAAATGATATTAATATGCGGTCAAATGGCCGTTTTTTACCCACACACCCACCCGCTTCGAAATGTTTCCCTTCACCCACCCACCCCAGCATTACGTAACATTATTTTTACGAAAAATCAACAAACATTTAGGCCTACCAGGCCTATGCGAAATTATAATTATAATTCACATTTCCATAGCGAATTTAATACAGTATAAGCTTACATATGAATTATAATTTGACAGTAGACTGGGCTTGAAATGTACAGAATATTTTATTTATATAAAAGACAGGCATGCTTTAACTGCAATTTTCTTAAATTTTACCGCAAGAATAAAATTGGAACTAATACTAACTTTAATTTAATTACAAAATCTTAACTACCAATCATTGACTGGTAATTATGTAGCAAAACCATGCAAATGGTAAAATGCTCAAGTGACTTGAAAAGAATACTAATATAATTCTAGTGACTTGAAAAGAATACTAATATAATTCTAGTGACTTGAAAAGAATACTAATATAATCCTAGTGACTTGAAAAGAATACTAATATAATTCTAGTGACTTGAAAAGAATACTAATATAATTCTAGTGACTTGAAAAGAATACTAATATAATTCTAATGACTTGAAAACAACACCAATGTAATTCATACTCCAAATTTAGCTACTTATGAGTGCATCAGGACAAGTTTTCACCTTCTGAGTGAAAAAAAGTCAGAGGTGAAACGGACTTGAATGCGATCTGTACTTCAATACAAAGGCTACACGTATAGTGGTAATAGAATTCAAAAAGAAGACTTTAAATCAAAAACATCTTCTTACACAGCACAGAAGAAACTGGTCTAACCTTAATTGTAATCAACATTGAGAGGAATTTCCTTTGATCACCGATCAACATGCAGTTGCTAAGGCAGGAAAGTTCTTGCTTAACCTGATCTTCAATTAGAATAGGCGAGATATTCTCGCCTCCAGCTGTTATCAGAAGCTCTGCACAGAACCACAAAAATATGTACGCACATTGTATTACCATATAAATGTTGCTATCATTATTATGTAGTGCAGATACCTGATGACTTGCAACCATCAACCGATTGTGCACTGAGTACATGATGTGTGTATAATGATGATCTTGTGAAAGTCCCAGCGCTAAACGTTTCACTTGAAAGCTCTGCATTACAACGTGACTGATGAGACTCGGTTCATGGCAGACATTACAAATTCAAATTACTTAGTAGACATTCAATCTTTTAACACGTTCACCGCCCAGTACGAGATATCTCGTACTGAATCCAGTCATTTAACATGGCATGTAGTGATTGTAGGCGGTGAACGTGTTAAGGACCAAATTTTTTCCTCAAAGATTGAATAAAGATAGCCCTGTTTCCTTTTCAGTTAAGATCTTAGCGATTGTAGAGTATCTTTGAACTAATAGTGTTACCCACCTTTGATCCTTCCAGTTATGAAAAGAAATCCATCGGAGTCTTTCCTTCCAATGTCACCTGACTTAAGGTAACCTTCATCGTCCAGTGTTTCTTTCGTCCTGTCCTCCTTGTGCAAATAGCCCATGAATATGTTGCGACCATTCATACAAATCTGTCGCAGAAATTGCACATCGACTACGATGAGACAGAGCAAAATAAGCAACAACCTTGCACAGACAGTACTACCAATTGACCTTGCTTAGACATCTGCTTAGACTTAATTCACGCTGCAAATCGTCAGCGATTACTTATCAAGTACATTTCGTTACAATAAGACATAAAACATCTGCAATTTTCAGCAGAGCAATATCATTGTTAAAAACTGCATTGATAACTCGCAGCTTGCTTGTACTGTGGAACAATAGGAATCATTGCTTAAAATTGACATGTTTGATTTCCTTAATGTGCATTGTTGTTTGCTAAGAACATCACTTTCTCACCACTGTAAGTCCTCTGATATCACCCTCAATTATTTAATCTCTTTGTCTAAAAACTGTCCTGCTCATTACTAAGGTGTGGCTGCATCAACATTAAGAATGGTGCAAGTTCGTCATCAGATTTTATATAAAGTATTACCTTAAAATCCATCAAGTCAAATCTAAACATAAATTCCTATTAGTCTACAAATACCAAATTCCAGAGAGTGCCAATCATAGACTCTTGTGTATATGTTCAAGCCATAAAGAGATCAGATTAAATTAGACAATGCAAAATTAAATTAGATTTTCAGATTAAATTAGACAATGCACAATTATTAAGAGAAACAGATCAATTTCTACCTCGCCCTCTTCATCCTCCTCCACACCATCATCCAATTTGGCGATCTTGGTACTACAACCGTCCAGTTCCACACCAGCACTAACAGTTCGGTATTTATATGGAAACGACAGAGTGTGAGGTCCTACAATTAACCAAGTCACAAAAACCAAGATTAAGGACACTGAGCAAGTCACCCATAACAGGATTTATATTATAAATTATGAAAACTTTTACAATTAATTAGATAGCTAAACTAACAGAATTAAAACTTAATGTGGCTCGTAATCAAAGATGCTGAAACTATTTAAACACAATCTGAATCACAAAGCACACATCTCATAACCATCTGAATTTTTTATATCTACAAAATGCTAAGAAAAATTATTGTTTGACTGTTATCAAACACATGCTAGCAAACCATTAGAAACATAAAGTAACCATGGCAACAGCAACAACATAAATTGTAGAAGTATCAATACAATAGCATGATAGTGGCAAGTAGCAGCACAGCACCTCAATTCAATTCACTGCATAGGAACAAGAGTACTTCTAATACAAAAGCCTGTCCTTCAATCCACTGTATCCCAATCAATTGATTCATCATCCAGTCTAGCACAGTATATGCACCAAACGTACATTAATTTTGACATAAAAATTGTCTCCCCTTTCCATCCTGGCCTTTCATCTTAAAATCAAGACAGCACTTCCCAGACTGTTCAACATTTATTCAGTAAAGGTATGTTAATTTTCTCCAGAAACATATTTCACATGCCTCAGGGCTTTAGTTTGTTTCAATGTAATACAGTCAATCACTACCATGTTTTAAAAGTCCAAACATAAGCGTTATCAATAAAACAACATTGATAGAAATATTCAGTCCTAGTACTAGCAAGCAATAAACAAAATCAATATGTAGGCTAGTTCTCTTCCTGCGCAACAACTGCTACAGACAATAAAATCAATACAGTCTGGTTGTACCGTAGTTCAACTCTGACTTTTAAAAACACGACGCAGTCAGTCAGTTACCTGTGCTTTCACTCATGCCATAGATTTCCATTAATGGCAAGTCAAGACTCATGAAGAAGTCGAGTGTGTCCTTCATGATAGGTGCAGCAGCTGTCATGCAGAACCTGCATCGGTCAAAGCCCAGTGCACTTCGCACCTTTTGAAAGACAAGGAGCCTAGCCACAGTCCATCCATATGGAACATCTCCACTAAACGATAACCAAAATCATGAATAGATCTGTATTTATGGCCCAATTATATAACCAGGTTTGGACACACTATTAATGCCTCAAATCTGTTGAAAAGATCCATTGAGACCATGGGAAAAAAATTGTTGCGGTGGAGGATACATATACAGGTGATAGTGTAAACATATTCAATAAAATGTGATGACTTTGAAAGATGAATATGTATTATGTAAAAATTATCACAACAAGTAATTGCAATTGATCATCTATACAATGTCACTCAAAGAGTATTAACCTATTGAGGAACACTCTCTCTAGCTCTGTGTTAGCCTATGTCAGTGGTTCCCAACCTTTTTTGACTGTCGGGCCACTTTTTCTAAGTTGGAGGACACGAGGGCCACTTTTTCTTAGTTAAAGGACATTAGGGCATTTAGGGGGCCACAATGCTAAAAATTTAATTAACTAAAAGCGTTTAAAAATTGTTATAATTAATTCAAAGTAGAATGTTTGATGTTTATAGACTTCAAAATAAAATAATTTGTAATAGAAAATGATTAGGCTATGTTCTATCCTGTCCAAATTGTCAATTTTTTCATATATTTTCTTATTCTTTGAGAGACGAGTGCCATTGTTGAGGCCTGGCGGGCCATTTTGTGAGGCCTCGCGGGCCACTTTTGGCCCGCGGGCCACGGGTTGGGAACCGCTGGCCTATGTGGTGTTAAGCGTAAGCACTAGAAGACTAAAATATTATATCAGTTATAGCAACAGTCACCAGCAATGGTCAAACATGTTAAAGTAATAGTCGTGCTTCAAGTGTTGAGTAAATGTTTAACCAATTATATTACCAGTACTCAATCTCATTTTCTAGAGGTTTAGACAGCATTTACAAAAATTGTGTATATTGATGCACATGCACCATAAAAGTCTCAACAGAAGCAAAAGCTGACAGCCTGAACTAAGTTAAAAAAAAGAACAGTAAGCACGAAATGAAGATGGCAATATTGCCAAATCTACCAGTTGTTTTGTTAGCTTCTATTATTTTCAGGTTAATTTCCAAAAACAAAAATCAAAGCAGGTAAACGTGGTATAGAGAATAGGATGGTGTCAAACCCACTTGTAAGCATGAACAGCAAAGAGGGTAACTTTGCGGAGAACTAGAGCTCCTTTGGCAAGTTCTTAACGGCACAGAAAATGCTTGCATTAAGTACAAACTCACAAGAACCAGGATGAGACAGCAAAACACTTGATACCCATAACCACTAAGGCCGTGAACAGGTTTCTAATACTGACCCATTCATGCGGTTAATGTTCCCCCAATGTCCGATCCACTTGGCCAGCTGCGCGATTTTCCGCTGAAATGTCCACTGTGTCTTGCTGGCAGACACCATCTTCTCCTGCATCTTTTCCCAGACACGAGGAACGCCAAGGAAGATCGTTGGCTGGACTTCCTTCATAGTCTCAACGAGAGAACCCTTTGACATTGAAGCAAATCAATTCTAAGTTTACACCATCATCAGTCAAACGTGAAGCAAAAAATTCACAAAAACATGACTAACAGCAATCACGATGTTACAAAAATTTTACATAAATCTATTCCACGCAGCATTAATACTTTAATGATGAGAGCGTACAGAAAGCGACCGGAAAGAAAAAAAACCAGTTCATCGTCAAACTGATAAAGGAAGTTATCAGAAGAAAATGTGCAGATATAAAACTAACAGTATAGATACAACATTTCCAATATTGATTATTCTTTATATATTCAGCTGTCCACAGTTATTCTTAGTCCACAATATGATAAGAAATACGGTTAAGTACATTCACAAAAAATTATAAGCAGAGGCGTTTTAAAGGTTGACCAGTGGAAACATTTACCTTGAGGGCATCAGGCTGCGCAAAGTAGATCGTTCCAGCATATATAAGTGGAATGAAGATGTCCAGTATTTGTGCAGCAACGTGGCTCAATGGTAGGTAGCTAACCAGTTCCTCAGAAGCAGGTGTTAAACGAGCCTGCTTGCCTGCTATCGTGGCCGTCCACACAAACTGAAACAGACGAAATCATTATACAAGCATTTATTATCACAGCCCGTACCCTAACGCCTTGGAGTGCCTCAGTCACGTAGATATGCTTCAATGAATTTTTCTCTGAGCCCTAATTATTCTAAATGACCTTATTGACATTACGATTATTTATCACTTGTTTTCGAAAGGAGTCTTAAAATCATGTAATATTTAATTTAAAAACTATAATAGATACAGAATTGTAAACAAGCATGCCCTAACTAGGCAATTTAAAGGTTGTACTGTTTCTTTAATACACATCGAAGACCTTAAGAATATTTACAGAGACCTGTGTGCAAACACAAAACCATCAATCCAAGCCCTGAACAACCATACTGCACAGATTACCTTGTATAATGCTAAGCACTGTCAATTTCACATGATGCACAGAGATATGACCACTGATACTGTAGTGGTAAAAAGTAGAAGCAACCTGCTACAATACAATACCAGTTTCTAAATTTAAATTCTTTTCAAGTTGTATTTGACAGTCAACAAAGACATCGCATATCCAAGGCTTTTGAAGTAGATGTGCAAGTCATTCTTATCATATTATAACATCACACAGGCCAATAAAGGTCTTACCAAAAAAGTGTTTCCTACAATGCATTCTTCAAATGTATAGAAAAATAGACAGGTAATAATATAATATATATGCGCATGCACACACACATTATGCACATAAAACTTGCATAAAGAAACGTGTAGACGACAGCAGCACCTGCAGCATGTTTATGCACAATGAAACTACAGATATTATTTGTTAGAGGTACATACATTATCGTGGCTCAGCATGACACCTTTAGGATCACCAGTTGTTCCTGACTGCAAACCAACAACCAAATCAGAAATCATTTGTAAAATAGGCTATATGTTACTAAAAAACACAACAAAGAAATCGAGTCTATTGTAATATATGGAGATAGCCTGCATGAAACACATTATGGCAGATACCTACACCTAATAAGATGCATGCATTTGTAAACATTCACGCAATAGTCATCGATTTTGAAACAATTCACAACAATGTTTCTTGTCGTCTCAGTCGTCATACCAAACACTGTTTCAACCTGCAAGCCCATGATTAACAAGCAAACAAGACAGTAGAAGAACAGCTGTTTACCGTGTAAATAAGAGTACAACACTTATTCGGAGCTATTTGTCTGATGCGTTCATTCAGTTCTTCATCGCTGACTTGTTTACTCAGATCAAGGAAGTCCGGCCACTTTAACACAAGCAACAAAGACAAGCAAATTTACACATCAGCTAAGAATATAAAACAAGGCGGCAGTAGTTATTAAAGTAGTAATAGTACAAACTGCGGCACACAGTATTTTTGAGAGATGCATATTAAAAAATACACGCAAGTATAAAAGTTACAAGAGCATATCACAAATGTCATTACCGGTATATATTTCCCAACCCATTTAACGATGAGATGTATCTGTTTCCCATACATTTTAGTACCTGCTCGTTGCTAAAGGTTTGAGGAGCATTCAGGAATGGTTACATGTGTCAGTAAATATTGTTAATAAAGAATTCAAAAATTACTAATGAACAACACACATCTTTAACCAAGTCGTGTCTTTTAAGAAATATCCATCCATGCTTCACCATCTGTGAGAAGTATCACATAAACTGCGGCTCTGGTTTCGTACTGCATCCTTGGTTGCACTCCATCTTACCTGCGTGATCTCTGCTACCCAGTGTCTGACATTGCAATGCATTGGGTTCTTTGCTCTGCCATGACGTTCCTCTTCAAGAAAGCTACTCGGGATCACTCCTAGTTCTATGGGATCGCTTGCTGCTAGGCAGTGCCGTGCTTCCTCAGTTGTAGGCCCACCGTCTGGAATGACCTTCTGAGCTATACATGTGACCTCTGACCAATCAAAGTGTGCTTCATCAATCACTGAAGTCTGCTTTCTTTAGGTGTGGTTGTGCTGGAGCGATCCCAAGTAGCTTTCTTGAAGGGGAACAATATTATAAGATTCTAGAAGGAATGAATAAACTTTGAGATATACACATGTATACATACAGGGTGCTAGGACAAAATGTCCCCGGACAAAATGTCCCGGACAAAATGTCCCGGACAAAATGTCCCTGGACAAAAAGTCCCCGGACAAAATGTCCCTGGACAAAAAGTCCCCGGACAAAATGTCCCTGGACAAAATGTCCCCGGACAAAAAGTTCCCGGATAAAATGTCCCCGGAAAAAATGTCCCGGGACAAAAAGTCCCAGGACAAAAAGTCCCCAGATAAAAAGTCTCCGGATAAAATGTCCCCGGACAAAAAGTCCCTTGACAAAATTAATAGTCTCTTTAAAGAACATAAAATCGCACGTTCTATCACGAGTCCCTCTGTATTTTGGCAGCAGTTATTTGCGCAAAAAAGATTTATTGTCAGTATTATTAGATCTATAAACCTTCTATTTAGGCCCCATGCTATCCTAAATGTTCCTATCAAGCGAAATAAGCAAATGGCATGATTGGAAATTACCAAAAATAGCGAATACATAATAAAAGACAAAAAAAAAATGTCAAAGAATATTACAATAATTATGATTATTAAACCTACAAAATTAACCACTTTAGCATTACCAAGCAAATATTTGTAGGCAACTGAAAAGAAGCGTAGTAATTCTTTGCAAAGACTAGTGCCAGGATTCCCAGGGCTGTGAACACGGTAATCCTGGGTGATACTGTGGCCTCCACGGCCAGGACGCTACTTGCTCATGAGTCGAAATGAACGCCAGCCCACTTTTCCGTCTGAAGCCACCCGAGTCACGGCCCTGTCTACCTTCAGTGTACAACAGTTGTTCGCCGTAGGCTACCCATAATCGCAGACCCTGTATAGAAAAGTCCAGGGTCAATCGTTTCTGTAGGAGAGAAAACACTAGTGAACTCTGCGTTGGAGTCCGACCATAGGCGCAACCACCCTATAGGACCCACGGGACGCGTCCCCCCAACTTTTGAGTGGTCCCCTAACTTTATTATTATGGTCCCCCAACTTTTAGGACGTGATTCATTATGGCCCCCCCCCCCAACTTTTAGGACGTGATTGCACCCATGCGTCCGACTCTGCCTTTTTCGTGGTGATTAGTGATTACAGTGGGCAGAACGTGACAACAAGTCTACTCTTTCTGGGTATAACTATAAGGGGAAAGTGTCGCAAAACGCCAAGGGTGGTCGGGTATTGAGCAGTGTCAAAGACTTGGCGATCCAGCTCCACGCATCGGTTTATCAATTATGGCAGCAGAACCAAACCCAACGTAAGCTCCTGGGTGTCCGATGGGTCTGCACTTCTGCGGTCCACATGAGAAGAAAGGCTGTTGTTATTCTAGAATTGATGTCATTGACTGGGTAGCTAATGTCTATCCGGGGGCGTCATGATTGTGTCATTGGATCGGCAGTCGTCAACTGGCGATGGGCTCTCCACCATGGATCATCTAGCCACCTCCTCCGTATTCTAGTACTGAGTGCTGCAGATGAGACTCTTCTGTTGTGCCGTGTGCTATGGGTATTTTATCCTGGGACATTTTGTCCGGGGACATTTTATCCGGGGACATTTTATCCGGGGACATTTTGTCCGGGGACATTTTGTCCGGGGACATTTTGTCCGGGGACTTTTTGTCCGGGGACATTTTGTCCGGGGACATTTTGTCCGGGGACATTTTGTCCGGGGACATTTTGTCCGGGGACATTTTATCCGGGGACTTTTTGTCCGGGGACTTTTTGTCCAGGGACATTTTGTCCGGGACTTTTTGTCCGGGACATTTTGTCCGGGGACATTTTGTCCGTCCACGACATACAGTGTTTAACTATCTTGAACTCATGCAGCTCTTCATGTTTTGTGTCGTAAACAGAAAGACCTACTGAATATACATCAGGGTAGTTGCTCTTCGGTTTGCCTCTGTACTGAACGATGGCCTTCAAGTATGGCAGCTCGTTTCGTACAGCAAGGATCTTCTGCAGCTGGTGATCATTCTCAACCACAATAACGTTGCAGCGGGCATTATGGGCCACATACTGACATGCCTCTGCTGAATTGGTTGTGTAGATTCCAGTGGCAAGACCACTGTAGAGCAAATAAATCAGAGAACTGCTTAATTTTTCATGTATAACAGATAAATAAGGTTAAATAAACTGCAAAAAACTACTCTAACTTCTAGGTAGCACATTAATAACAGTTCAGAAAACTTGAAAAATCAAATTTTGATGATCTAAGGAAAAACAAACCGCATTCAAGTAAGTTTCTGACAAAAAAGACTAAATATTTTAATGTAAGAATCTGCATAGACTGAAAAGTATAAGGCTTTCTGGGAGTTTCATGCTTGAACAATGAACACAGTGAACTGAATGTACACAAAGCCAGTACTTACACTCAAAAGTTTTTGCTAATTATATCAATTTTCTCATTTAAATTCACCCAACCAGGTGGACTTAGAGTTAATGAGATATACTGATTGCCACTGATTCAAGTATTGACATCTGACACTTTAATTAATCGCATATGCTAATGCTTCGCACGTTTATGCTGCCTTAGCTAAAACAGTTACACCACGATGACATTGACACGTAACAGAACCATGAACGTGCAGACAAGAAACAAACCCAGCAAATATGGCTCCAAGATCGGAGATGAACCACTCGGCCGAATTGAATCCAATGATGCCAACTCCATGATACATCTCAAGACCAACCTAACACACAACATCATTTAGAGGCAATAGATCGATTGGAAGACTTCAGTATAATACCTGAAATATTCAATTATTTTTCAGGTGATCCTCTGACTTCAGCGACTTAATCATGATATAAACTTGAACAGTTGAGAAAATATTTTCAAGATTTGGGTCCAAGATGCTTTATTGTCTATTCTGTAATCTGTGCTATCTTTTACAATGATTGCTGAAAAGTCTCAGTCCTGAACTGTCCCGGAACTCATGTCTCGGCCTTGGTCCTCACTGTCTAGGTCTCGAAGTTTACTGTTTTCCATAGAAGTCAGGATACTGGGCCTTACTGGCGGCATGAATACATTGACAGACTTTGATTATCTCAGCCACAATCATAAAAGACAACCATTAATTGACCATTAAAATGTTCAGAATACTCAATTTCACATCAGCATTTAAATACTTATCAGATCTTTAGAAATAGTTCAGAAATAAATTACCTTAATGAAAGCCTTTGCTGCCTGCATTACTAAGTCATAATATCCGGAAAAAGAGATCTTTGTCCACTGGCCATTCGATTTATATGCTTAAGAAAATTTAAAACAAATAAAATTTAAATCAGAAATGAGTAAAAATAATTTTTTTTAGAAATAGCAACTTATATTAAACAGTTAAAGCTGGTAACAACAGTGTTTAAAAGTACACCATAAGTAACATATAGCAAATGTAATCCCATAGCAGTTAAATTCCTAGGTTATCAGTGGTTATACCCACAATCTGTTAGTCTTGGAATTCTAGAATGACTCATTTTTCTATAAGTGCATGTATGAGACCAATGACATCAACCCATATAAATTCTCTACCACTTAACTAATCATCAGGCATTAATAGTGGCACACAAATCATAAAGCTATCAACACTAGGACTTAAAGTAGGCAATTAAAAAAACCAATCAAACAGGCCAAACAATCAAAGTAGAATGCTGACAACTTGACAGGCAATATAGTTAAAACGAGTTTCTTACCAAGAGCTGGATGGTCAGGAAACTTGTCGACAGTCCTCCTGAAGGCCGTGACAATGGAGATCGGTCTTTCTGCTAGACTACCACCGTCCCCCATTCGTATCTTCACCGGTTGGTCCGCAAGCCATGTAATAACATTGCTCGTTGGAATCACTACATCAGGTCCTAACGAAAACAAACAGAACAACTTCAGTCCATAAAATTTAAATACGTAAAATTTTGTAATGACAAGTCGTAGATCTATATTCAACCAACAATTGACTTATTTTCCTTCATTTTCTAGTGCTTACTACTCCACATGAATAAGGCATCAACAGACTATGCAAGTGCATTCCAAAGACTCGGTCTAAGCAAAAAAATGTATTGATAAACACATAACTCAATATCAGAGAATGTGCTTCATCTAGCATACCAGTACCGCAAATATGACTAGAACCATCTTCGAATAATTACGAAAACCAAAAAAGAAACAATAATAGTTATGCTATCAAGTATAGCAAAGTTGACAAAGCATCAATCATTTAATTCTACAAAATATGTCAGCTGTTACTTTATAATGTAGCTTCTACTTTTTAGTAGTTTTATCAACAAGTTCGATATTAACATATAGCATAATAAAATTGGGCAAAGAATTAATTAGACTAGGCCTCTTACCACTCAAAGAACAACACCCTGCTATGAACCAACCATCCACTAAATGGCAAGGGAAGCAAAAGGCCCACTCTAACTACAAGAATATAATAAGAAAAATGACTAGGAAACCAATGCAGCATGTCATTACACGGTGAACGGAAAAAAACGAACCTCTGCAATAAATACAGAAATGAACACAAAAAATCTAAAATATTATTGAGAATAAATCTATTTTATTCCCAATTATAAACTTAACTAGTTTTTATAAATATACGCTGCTTCATTAAAAAATTGAAGTCATTTTAAATGTTTAAAGGAGCGTAAAGTGACGGAACTAAAGGAGGCCAACAACAGACACGACTTGAGCGATCAAAGCAGATTTCATGCCCTCTCCAATTTAGCCTCCAAATAGCCCAGACTTAATCTTGTGGACTATAAAATCTGGTCTATGATGCAAGAAAAGGTTCACAAGGCAAATGTAGCCTGTGCAATGTTGGAATGTTGCGTATAATACAGGCATGGGACGAATTTTATCATGTTCTTATCGATTCAGCAATTACCGTAGTCAGTGGAAAGCGCGTCTTTGTGCGTGTGTTGAGGCAAAAAGCGGCCATTTTGAACACACATTATAACTAACAAATGATAGTTATCTGATTCATGTCCTTTAAACTGAAGTTTCTCCATGTTTTATTAAAATGTGCAAATTTTAACATAAATTATCATATCAATAAGGGAGGTTTGGTTTTTGTTTTTTCTGTTCACCGTGTAAAGTGCTAAGCAGACTGCTGTATTAATTAGTCACAAGCACTTAATAACACAGTTGTCTGTGACCTGTAAACCAGTCCACACTTATCAATCAGCAAAGCACTGACGAAACAAGGAACTTCTTTAGCATCTAGCAGTCAATAGTTTGCAGTACAATGCAGGTGGACTGAAAGACATTATGGCCTCCATGGATCACCTTTTTAAAATAGCTAATGAGGAACTAACAGTAATTGCTGACTGGTTTAAAATAAACAGACTTTCATTGAACCTTGAAAAAACAAATTTTATATTATTTCACTCTATAAAGAAAATTACGTACGGTGACAACAGACTCTTAATTAATAATGCCCCTATTGCCCAAACAACCTCCTCTAAGTTCCTTGGAGTTATAGTTGATCAACATCTTACTTGGAAGGAACACATAATGGCGATTTCCAAAAAGATTGCAAAAAATATTGGGGTTTTACTTAGGATTAAGCACTGCCTTCCAAAGTCCATTCTAATCAACCTATACTATTCACTCATTTTTCCATATCTCTCATATTGTAATATTTCCTGGTGCTCGAATTATCCCTCACGTCTTCATCATTTGATCACATTACAAAAACGAGCAATAAGAATAATCTGTGGTTCTCATTGGAGAGCTCACACTGCTCCCCTGTTCAAAAATAATAATTTGTTAACTTTACCTAAGATAAATAAATTTCAGATCTGTTTATTCATGTTTCGTTTTCATTTACACTTATTGCCTATGTCTTTTAAACATTATTTTACTAAGGGCTCTGATATTCATGGTCATTTCACCAGGCACTCGCACTCATATAGAAGTGAATTTGCTCACTTAAGAATCAAGCAGTTCTCAATTAAATATTTGGGTCCTTCGCTATGGAATGGATTGCCTGGTGGCATTACTAGCTTACTGTCTTTTGGTCTGTTTAAAAACTCACTTAAACGATTTCTCCTGCTCAATTGAAGAATTTGTATATTTGCCTTGTTTGTCTAAGTTAGAGCTATTACTATCACCTGTTTATTTTGTCTTATTGTAATTATTATTATTTTACCATCATATGATGTATCTGTTATAACCATAAGGTATTCTGATGAGTCCATCTGATCTGACGGGTTTAACTGGGTTATTTTGTGATAATTAACCCCCCTGGCTATATTGTAGCATAACCAATGATGATAAATAATGTCGTACTTGGTATAGTTACGATGCTGGTTTTTTCCGACTAGTAATAGGTCTGCTCAGTAATTATCAAATATATAGTTACCAAGATGCTTATTGTGTTTTTCCTCTGGTTCCTTTGCCTCGATATGATTACTACTACCTTACATGTGCTTAATGATTCAGGTTGCCATTACTGACTTATGTTTGTTGCTTATTTTTTGGTTTTGCTTTGGTTTTTTTGTTTGTATTTTTATGTTGTTGTTTTTTTTTGGCTTGTTGCCAAAGGCTTTTTTTGATCATGTGATTTTATGCCACATTGTTTTCTTTTCTAAATTCCATTTTCTGTTTATATCTCTAACCTCACCATCTTGACTTACATTTTACGTTCAGGGGTTATCCAGGTTAGCGGGACCTGTCCCTTTCTGGATGACCCTTTCTGAGTGTTCACCGTTTATACAATCAAGGTGTCCTGCGAACATTAATTTTTATTTATGTCTAGGGCCTACTGTGTAGCCTAGTATTTTTCTTTGCAGTATACCTTGGTTTTGTTTTGTTTGTCTTGTTCATTCTCAGAATAAACTGATTTGATTTGATTTGATTTGATGAAAGATGGTTGAATTTCCTTTAAAAATTTTCAAAATGTTGCCGACATCTTGGTCAACATCACAGGCTGAATGAATGCCAGTGTCAACAAAAGGACACCTGGGTAGAAAGCTGAAATCAGTGTTAAAGCTGTCAATGGATATCCAGGTGTCCATTTAACATCGGATCTAATATTATTTGTGTTGGGCAATGGCATTTCAATAGAATTGCTAAATTGTAGTAGTCCATCACACACATGTGTCTAGTGGATCCAGAGTTAAAGCTTCATCAATCAGTGTAGCACAGTCGCACAGACATATTAAGAACTTTAACTAGTCCAATAACGTATCAGGGAACCTTGTCTTATCAAAGGACTGTCACTGACAGGCGCCTGGGCACCCTTACAGATTGAGCTTGGGCACCAGGTTGCATTTTACTAAAAGTTTTGACACCCCTAATCAGTGCTAAATATACACAGAAACTGACCAAAAAGATAGTTTGGTTTTCTATGATAAATTACATCACTGACCACTGGCCAGTGACCACCCAATGACATCTACTTCAACTAAAGCCAGACGACCTGAACTAAAGCATAGAGATGATCCAGTTTTAGTGATCGTATGGTGACATTAGTAAGGTAGGAAAATGTAAATGAGTAAGATGTCTTTGTATTACATACAGACTGTGAACAGAATTTTCAAGCCAGACATAAGGATATGAAAGACAAGTCTGCCTTTGTAATCCGTAGCAACAGGTTGTAAACAGCATTTCACCAGTGCAACACATGTTGCAAACAGAGTGACTAATACGATGCATGCTATTGATTACCTTAAAAACAAAATCATATGGTTGAAAGTAATATAACGTATAGAGTGACAACCTGTGTATACAGGTCGAACATTCTCCAGATAAGCAACTTATGACACCAGAGGTTCAATCTTTATGAAACAATTACATAGTGCAGTTGCATAGTGGAGTATGGCATGCATGGGCGCCGACTCTGCGAGGCCCGTGAGTGCTCAGCACCACCAGAAATTGGCCATGCGAGGCCCGCCTATGCATGGGCACCACCAGAAATCAGCCACCAAGATGTGCTTTTTAAGAGATTATTTCTCTGTTGGCATTGCTTATCTATAAAAATCACTCCGTATTTTATAAATTTTAGACCTCAGCTAGTCTAGGCTACCTTACTATTAGGCCTACTCCTGTTTTACCCCATGCTAGGTCTGAACTTCATTGGTCTTCAGCAGATCAGCGAATCCGAGGAAACACCGAAATTCTGCTTATTCGATCCGCTTCCGTCATTTTTTTTATTGCAAACGAAGACGACGATTTTAATTAGGCCTACATTGATTCCTTTGTAGGCCTACATGTTCAATAATGTTCCTCACTGCGCGATAGTCACCTCTTAGCATCAAAAAAGCGGGATATTGTTTTGTCTGCGTTAACAAATCAACCATGACTTAATTATTGTCAAAACTATGTGAAAGACTATTATGAAAAACTATTTCCACAGTGTTAATATCGGCTCACTAAATAGTGGCTCGTATAGACAGTATTGTTTGATTTATTGTCCAAATTTGAGTCTGTATATAACAATTGGTCTAATTATATTAGGGGAGAGTGCTCCAAGATGCCCATGCTAACGAAGATTGTGATTCTGTGTGGATTCCAAGAGAAGTAGGGCCTACATGTTGATCCAAAGAGTGATAAAAAAAAATTTTGAACAATTGGGAAGAACATTTATTGAAGTATTAAACCATGTCCAGCAATGAAAATAATCAGACATTTTGATGAGGTAACAACTTAAAATATCACTATTTCAGTTTGGATCTTTTTAAACAATGGCAAGGATGTTTTTCAAGTATTAAACCACGACTATGACGATCAATTTCGTCAAAATGACAGCCTAAGATGCTACCATCGCAGTGTGGCCCTAAGAAAATTCGAAAATTGGAGTAGCACATCCATTCGCCCAAACTTCTTCCTCTGCTCGGCACTGAGTGACTCGGCGATCGTCCTTGGGTCGCGAGTTTGTCCCCTTAAACCAGGACCAAGTCTCTGCCTCTATATGAACAGAGGCAATTTCAATAACTATCCTATTAATCTATCAAAAAAAGGGTAAAAAATTTTCCCGCGCTCACGCGCGGGTTTTTCCACATTCGTTTGGGCACCCCCACTCTTCGGATCAACTCGGCGCCTATGATGGCATGTGCTGATCAAAGTCATATTCTTGCCAAAAATAGTGCAAAAAGAAAATAAAGAAAAGTAGATGAATAAATTACAAAATAGCATTTCTGACAACATGTGGGAAAAATAATTCTTGCGAAGAATATTCATCACATACTCTTACAGCCCAAATTTCAGAATTAATTTAACCTCAAAAGAGTTAACTAGTCATAATCAGACTAACTGAGTATAACTCTTTTACATGGTTCATTCGATCATTGTTTTTATTATTGAATGAGAGATAGTCAGGCACCAGAATGGGCTTTGATACCAAGACATATTTTACCAAGTTTTGACATGTCCAGGCATATCATAATTTCACAATTATGATAAATATTCATTATCCAAGTGCAGATCGGTTATCTTTGGTTTTGAACAACTAGACTCACAAAATTTTGACTTGGTGCAAACAGGTCCACACTGCAGCAGTTTTTAATTTGGATAATAAAATGACTTATTTGTCTTATTGGGAAAATATTTATCTAAAAATAATGAAGTTGAACTGTTTACATCCGTTAGCATAGATATACAGGGTGCGGCAAAAAAAAGACCCCCCCTAGGTTTTTTGGAAATATCTTGGCCAAAAGTAAGAATTTCCAGATGAAATTTTACAGTCTTAAAGACAATTCATATTTACACGTGATAGGCAGATTTGATCAAAATATTTTAAACTGAACAAAAGTTATGCCACTTTTAGGGAGGTCACCAATCGTTTTTTGACGATTCAAAAACGAAGTGCATCAAAAACTAGGTTTTTGGCCAATATCTTGGCAAAAAGTATGAATTTCAAAATGAAATTTTACAGGCCTAAAGACAATTCATATTTACACATGATGGCCAGATTTAATCAAAATAGGTCATACACAACAAAAGTTATACCACTTTTAGTAAGACCACCCACCGTTTTTTGACGATTCAGAAACGAAACGCAACAAAAAGTAACAAAAACACGATTTTATTAAGTCTCACGATCTCATCTCAAATAACTGTTGTCAAATGAACTTGGTAGTGCTTCACAACTTGTGTGCAATGTGCCCACCACCAGTGCAAACACTTCTTTTGAGTCTCTTTGCAAAGTTCTTGATGGGCGTGTTGATTAATCTGACAGATTCTTTATTTATCAATTTGATTGTCATCTTTCTAAGTGACTTCTCAGCGACGCGCAGCTACGCTGGTACCCTGTTTATTTTTTAAAATAGTAATTATAATGATTATCTGGGAACATTAAGGCTATTTGATAACAATATTATTTGAAATGAGAAAAAATCGTGTTTTTTGTTACTTTTCTTGCATTTCGCCTTTGAATCGTCAGAAAACGGTGGGTGGCCTCCCTAAAAGTGGTATAACTTTTATTCTCTTTGAAATATTTTGATGAAATTTGACCATCATGTGCAGATATAAATTGTCTTTAAGCCTGTAAAATTTCATTTCGATATTCTTACTTTTGGCCAAGATATTGGCCAAAATAATTAGATTGTTTTATTCTTACTTTTTGTTGCGTCGCGTTTTTGAATAGTCAAAAAACGGTGGGTGACCTTACTACACCGTGGTTCAAAAAAAAATAAGCCAAATTGTTTTGCATATATCTCTAATACCTGATGACATATCAAGCTACAATTATCCAAATATTTAGAGAAGTGGACTAAGAATATGATTCCAAAATTTTATGAGGTAAAGTTGAACGGATAAAAATATGTGAATTTTTAAACTTCATATACCGAAATTTCAGTTTACAAGCAATTTTTCTGTCAGATTCAATAAAAAAAGTAAGCCAAACTGTTTTTCTTACATCTCTGATGTCTGATGAGCAATCATAAAAACCTTTAACCAATATTTAGGGAATTGAACCAGGAATAAGATTGCCAAATATCATGTCATAATTTTGAAGGGATAAAAAGATATGGATATTTCAACTTCACCACCCGAAATTTCAGTTTTCAGCAAGTTTGTTATGGCGTCCGTTGCGGTTTCGACGCTTGGCCGTTCCCATTTAGTCTTCATTGATACTGCAGTAAAACTTAGGATGGAGCCTATTATCGCGATGTTCTGCTGTCACAACATCTTCTATCTGTAATCAGAAATCTAGTCCCAGAAGACAGCTTTGTTTTTCAACAAAACAGCGCCAGTTCACAGAGCCAAGGAAACCACCGAAATGCTGACAAGAGAGACGTCAGACTTCATTTCTCCCACATAATGGCCTCCGAACAGCCCAGATTTTAATTCTGTCGACTATAAAACGTGGAGCGTGATGCAAGACCGAGTCTACCAGACAACAATCCATGATATAAAGATCTGAAGCAAAGCTTGTTGGAAGTGTGGGATGGCCTGGATCAGAGGATAATCGAGGTTGCTGTTACGTAATGCATGGCGCCAGGCTTCCAGGCTCGCGTGCAAGCAGGAGAGGGACATTTTGAGCATCTTATTTAATTAAATTATC
This sequence comes from Lumbricus rubellus, assembly GCA_945859605.1. Taxonomy (NCBI): domain Eukaryota; kingdom Metazoa; phylum Annelida; class Clitellata; order Crassiclitellata; family Lumbricidae; genus Lumbricus; species Lumbricus rubellus. The sequence continues at coordinate 51,132,845 of OX243811.1, read as the reverse complement.
AAACCATACTGCTGGGGTCATATTGTTAGTTCAATTCTCTACATATCTGGAAAATTTTAGAATGATTAATCATCCGGCATTGGAGATAATAAGGAAACATTTTATTGAATCTGACAGAAAATTGCTTGTAAACTGAAATTTCGGCATATGAAGTTTAAATATTCATATCTTTTTATCCGTTCAACATTATCTAATGAAATTTTGGAATCATATTCTTGGTCCACTTCTCAAAATATTTGGAAAATTTTAGCGTGATATGTTATCAGGCATTGGAGATAATATGAAAAACAATTTGGCTTACTTTTTTTTGAACCATGGTGTATAAGTGGTGTAACTTTAGTTGTGTTCGAAATATTTTAATGAAATCTGGCCATCTGGTGTAAATATGAATTGTCTTTAAGACTGTAAAATTTCATTTCAAAATTCTCACTTTTGGTCAAGATATTGGCAAAAATCTTAGGGGGGGTCTTTTTTTTGCCGCACCCTGTACAACCTCTGCGCATCATCGACCATACCATATGACATGCACTCCAGCAATAAAACTTCAACAAGGAATAAAAGTATGTTTTTATCTTAAAAGATAAGTACTCAGTAAGTCCTAAAACAGCAGCTCATTAATTTAAGATTTAGGTAAAAAGAAAAGCAAATGACAACAGAAACTGATGTGCCATCAGATTAATTAATTAATTAATTAACCAGCTAACTAGAATTCACAAATCCAATGTTGAAGAAGCATGAAGAAAAAGCGATCATTTAAAGGCATCAGTCAAACAAAACTTTCTTACCCTGATTTGTTGAATGATCGAGTTCAACTGTCAAACCATTATGTGGCAAAGGACCGTTACTTGGAATACAGTTGGAAGAATTCTTTTTCCCAGCGATAACATTTCTACCGTAATTTCCATCTCCTTCAGAAGGCTCGCTACAGGGCGTTGAATTCCCAGACTCCACTATAACACTGAAACAATAATTTGTCACTCAATCAGTTCTAACTGTGGCCAAAACATTAACACCAAAAGGGGTAGATCCAAAATCTGAATATTGGGGTTGGCAGTGGTAAAGGAACAGTGCAAGAAGCAACTCTGTGAAAAGCACATGTGAAATTTTTTAAACTGCTACTAAAGATGTAATGCTTTGCATCTCCACAATTTTAAGGCCAGAGCAACACATTCTTGTAGGCACTTGAACATGAACAGTGTTTAAACAGATTGCAGTCATTACCATGGTGCCAGCATTTCGCAGAACACAATCTTAAAGGACTGTGGTTGTAGAATACAGTGAATGTATCATAACAACCATGACATCCACCAGCCTTCTAGTCATACTGTACAACTAATGTCGCAGCTCACAATATAATTGCACACAGCGTACAGAATAAAAACCACACAGACGCAATTAAATATTGTCTACAATTTTTGCTCAGCAGACTCTTTTAAATCCTGCCAAAAACATACTTGTTCGCTAGGGCTTATCCTTATCTTATCTTATCTGACCATTTATAAAGCGCTTCTTGCAGCAAGAGCCTTTCAGAAGCGCTCCCAGTGCGTTCAACTCCGAGAAAAAGGCAAGTTTTTAGACGAGAGAAAGATAAGGATACACTACCAGAGAGGATGGCAGAGCGAACTGATGGGGAAGCCCATTCCATAGGGAGGGACCAATGCAGGCAAATGATCTGGATTGCGCCATGGCAGTCCTGACTCGAGGGACAAAGAGGTCAAGCCGATCAGAGGACCTAAGAGGACGCAGCGAAGTGGCAGAAAGGGGGCGAAGTATCTGATCACACAGATACTTCGGAGCAAGACCCATTTGAGACTTGATGACCAAAATTAGGACCTTAAATCCTGCATGTAAGCTGCTTTGTAAGGCACCATTGTAAAGGCAAGGCTGTGTTATGTCACCATATAAATTGTTGTAATTATTTTTCTAAATTTTTTATTTTAGAAGTAAAAAATGAATGTCTGAGAAATCAGACCTCATCCCAGATTTCACAACGATCCTGAAATGTGCCTCTGATTATTATTATTATTATTATTATTATTATTATTATTATTATTATTATTATTATTATTATTAAAAGAAAATGACAAGAGTCCAGCAGTGGATCATTCTGAGAACAAAGCCAGTTGTATGCCACATGTGGCCACTCACAAACTGTTCCTTTCAGAATTCATGTGGATATAAACACATTCTCCTCTAAATAACTGGCTGCTGAAAACATTCTGAATGTGTATGTATGGCATTTATAAACAGTTATAGTGCTGGCATATGTGTGCATTGTGTAATCTATAAAATACAGAAAACGAAGATTAAAAACTGACTGCAAGAACTTCTGATGCAGAAGAGATCTTACCCGCTGTCTCCATTTGGGCTGGGGTGGTCCCTGGAAGATGATCTGTAATCTTTTATCATAGCAATGCTCAGATCTTTGTCATCGGTTAAAGCAGACGACAATGTAGTCATGATAAGTCAACCTTTGAATTGAAAGGTAATGCCAAACTTGTTTCTCTTTCAGACTAGGCACCCTAGTAATATATAACAACAAACACAGTGACCAAAATAATTTACGAAATTACTGAAAGCAGCCTCTTGCAGAAAGAAGTTTTAATTCTTTAATGATTGTTAAAACAATCATTAACACGTTCCCCGCCCAGTACGAGATAACTCGTTCTGGATTCAGTCATTTAACATGGCGTGTAGGCGGTGAACGTGTTAAAGTTATACAGAGCAGATTCATGTGAAAAACCGAATTTTCAGAAGCACAGTCAACTCAAAACTGGGTCAAGGCTTAAAACCGGGTTAAGGCATAGGCAGCTAATTGTCTGATCCATGACCTGGGAAACAACACTGTGCTCACATATAATATGAGCAGAAGCATGCAACTTGCAAGGATCTTCAGCTAATCTATTTATTTCTATAATTAGTTAAATTGGCACCATATATATTACACCTAACTCCATTGACTAGCCTACATAGAAAACAATGTAGAAGCATTCTGGTCTAATTGAAGGTCATTGAATACTTTAAGTAACAACCCTCCAATCATATGAATTACTTTGTTCAGAGGCATCAAATAAAACCAACCATACAAAGTTACACATTGAAGTAAAGCAGTGAAAGGAATTTCCCAGCATCATCCATTGACTGCTCATAATATGTTCACATCACCTCATCTAACCGTCGGTCAAAGTACTCGTGCACTGCTCAAACACAAAGGGCCATTCACCTCAAAACTCACATTGTCAACCCCAACTGTCTCAATAGAAACAGGCAAAAGGTCGTCAGACAAAAAAATTAGGCCATTGACATCTGAAAGATCCCAGGTGATGAAAGTTTACATTAATATAACATTCAAATGCACATAAGCAGACAAACAAAACCAAACTCCACCCATGGTGATAAGTTTATGAGATAATCGAGCAAAATCTGAAATTAAAAACTTGCTATGTATATATGTCTCAATACAAATATAGTTTTGCCATTTTGCCCAATAAGAAAGATCATAAATCGCAATGCGTTGGTAAGAAGAGACTTCACTTCCTGCTTTTCATCATTAAATCGCAAAGTGATTTGCACCACTTTTGCTTCCCTGTCATCCACTCACATGGCACAAGTACTGCACAATCACCCATTTACATCATTGACATACTTAAGGCCTAAAAAAATGTTGTGTTTCCGGTAACAGAGCTAAAAAAATTGGGTAGGTAGGTCGGAAAATATTTTTATTTTGTAAAATATTTTTATGCAGTGACTATCCGAAAAAGTATACCCCACTAGTCTTTTTTGCACGCTGAAACAAAGTACGTGTTCTAAGCAAGTATAAACTGCCTATTTCCCGACTGTCTGCACCTAAAAGTACTCTAGAAACAGTCCTATTAATTTCATTTTGCTGACATCTCTTATGTTATGTCAATACAAATGTTTAAAAAAAACAACAACAAAAATTTAAATTTTTTTGTGAAAACAATATTTTTTTAAATAAAATTTTTTTTTTAAATATTTGAGTCGCGGCTGTAAAAATGGGTCGGTCGGGTTACCGGAAACACAACAATTTTTTTTACGCCTAATTTGTCAAGCCAGGATGCCTCCACTGAACCCGTTTCATCTATATCTACATCACTAGCATACCAGCTTTAGCCAATGCATGTATGTGCATTGTGCACTTGCTATGTAGCGCCTCTTCAAGAATTCTACACAGAAGTGCTCCTGACTACAGCGTGGACACTGAATTGGAAGTTTCACACCGTGGTGCTTGAAAAATTGTGAGTGAAGGACTTGCTCAATCTCCCTATGCGACGGCTTGAGGTGGATTCAAACCAGATACCCTCCGACTGCAAGGCAACGAACATACCCACTACACCACTGCGCCCCACAAATATCACAGGCCTGCCAGTTTAAGCCCAAGCCATTTGAAGTCATTGTCATGCCATCAGAAAAGTTAACTGGGCAATGTTTTGATCCGTAAACACATTCCTTGTGACAATCCATGTCCGGCACGCTCTCTATAAACACCTTGCTGCTTTACATGAGTCCATTTATATCGGAATATCATTGGGCACAAGTTAGTAGCTTCATGGGTCCAAGCTGGTGACTGTGTTTTTGGCTTTTACTCTCCTCATCAGTTTCAGTGGTTTTAGGCAATACACATAGCTGTCTACAGGACAGTGCCTTGGGATTGAAGTTTGCTTTACCCATAGGTGCCCTTGTGGCTGAATAGTCTTGGCCAATGGATTCAATGGAACAACCTACCATCTTGGTCCAAGTAGAACCGTTAGCCATGAAGTCATAAATGATTTTATCTGGTGAGCTTTGTTTAGAGCAGGCTTCTCCTTGTCTGAGGAACCAGCTAGACTCATGAGGTAGGTTGCAAAGTTAGGCATAAATCTGCCGCTCATATACAACATAGATTTAGAGGCGAGTATATATTGTAGAGTACATGTATCTGTTAAGCAACTGAATCGGTCTTAGATCTGACCCAAAACACGATAGCATTAGGTGATCTCACATCATTATTGTGGGCATTCACTTGACCAGGCATATAAAACGTTTTGAGCATATACAAATGCTAAATTTCAAATGCAATTCAACAGAGGAATGTCATGACTTTCACAACTTCCCTCTCTAGATTTTCATGCTCTACTGCATGGCAATGAATGCGATGCAAATTTCATCTACACTTGAGACCAGTTCGCTTTTGTCGAGCATAGGCGGGGTGCTTACAATTATACATTGATCCTGAAGGGCTGCTGTATAAAAGCTTGGAATGAATTATAAATAAATCAATCAACATGTATGTCCTAGTTAAAATTGGTAACATCAACAATATTAACAAGGACATGTTGATTAACTTATTTATTCATTCATTCTAGGCTTTTATACAGCAGCCCTTCAAGTTTACGAAGCTGAGGTCGAAGAAATTGCCGGAATACCATACTTCATTCATCATAATTTATCATAGAAACTACATCTTATTAACGACACATCACAATTTACTTTGAATTATTGTTGTTGAATGTCAACATAATTTATCAAAAATATTAAACTGTTCATTGATATTGAAATAAAAGTCTAATGGTCATGTCTATTAATGACTGAAAACTTGTTTCAAAACTGAATAACATTTATTGTTAAATCTAATCTGAAAGCTTCATGTGCTGTCCATATCTGATTCTTTTAATTTCTCCGCGGAGACAGCAAAAAAGCAGAAAGTCACAATCATATGTTTGGGCAAGTTTAAGTGACGCTAGGCTGAGAATAACTACCCGTATGCATTCATACAATGAAATGGTGTTTTCAACGATCAAGCAAAGAAACTAGCACGCACACACATGTGAAGTTATTAATTGCTAATTTTTCTCTACTTGTTATATGTCATTGTGACAAAGCTCAGATTTAACACGTCTTTCTTTAACCGAGTTTCATGCCCTGCCTTAGTCAAAATCTTGGCTTCCCACTTCCTTAATTTTGCCTTGATTATATCAAGTTTTTAGGTCTTGCATACAGCACTGGTTACAACATATTTAAATAACACAAAATTTTAGCATTTGTTTAGTATCTGTATTTTGCCAAAAAAATCATTTACACAAATGATGATGTAAGCCAAAATGCACTTTCTAGACAGCTTATCTACGAGTGACTCAGAGAGTGAATATGCCAGTTCAAAAGTGCAGCATAACTATAAAATTGGAGACCGCTAGTTCAGGCATGTGGCACATGGCTCAGCTTAAAGCTAAATTGAAGAATTATCTATTGTTTATTGAACACATACAATAACAATGTCAGATTGCTTGCTTTTCATATAGAACTGTTGATATTTCAGTTATAAATGCAATAATTTGTTTGCACTTTTGTATTTTTTTCTACTGGAAGGTTCTGCAGAACAATGTTTCAATTGATTTACTACAATTTTGTCCAGACAATGTTAGTTAGGTTTACATACATTTTTAATCAAATTGACGTTTATGCTATAATCAGCTGATTTAGCTAATTATTTTAGCCATAATGTAGCTACAATACATACATGAAAAAGGGACAGCTCTGCATTAGCAAATTTTTTTATCCTTTAGGGTTGTCCTGTTGACGACATCTGAAAATTTATCTCAAACTTTCTGGGGTTTTTTCATTTATAAATTTACCTGAGATTTTTGTTGTTATGACAATAAATGGCTGATTGATTGATTTTATTAATTATTACTCAAAATATGGCTGTCTATTTATTTAGTGCTCGAAATTATACGCCTGATGCACAATATAGTCCAGTGCTTTGGAGCCAGAAGGTTGCAGGTTCGAATCCACCTCAAGCCACCTCGTATGGACCCTGAACAAGTCCTTCACTTGCAATTGCTCATGCGCTTTAGCGTTAAACTCTGATTCAGTGTCCATGCTGCAGTTGGGAGCGCCTCTGAGTAGATTCTTGAAGGGGCGCTATAATACGTCCTCATGCATAGTTTGCATACATACATACATTGCAGCCCAAATAACCTAAACAAGAATCTCTGAAGCGAATTGTGACCGGATCCATGAAATCGGTTTTCTAAGTGTGACACACACAAGATAACACACTCTGTAAAACTGTGTTCGGGAAATCTGACTTTGTGCATTTCAGCATTCTTTCAGAGATTCGGACTTACTGAATGGAATACACCTCGGACTTCATTCCCAAATTTTCATCATTTATCGCTCTTTAAAAAAACAACCCAGTTGTTCAAAACATATTTCAACTAGACTGTAAAGTGCTTCGGCGTAAGATTCTAGTTTTAGTTAGGCTCGCAATAAATGGCAGCTTAATAATTATAGTGCACAACAAGAACGCTGTTTATAAATGTGTAGCCAAAACAACGCAAAAGAAACTTCACCTGAGTAGGTGCTCGATATGTGATGGCTTCCAGATAACCAATACTCTCTTGCGAACCAAGTTTACACCAGAGAACGAATGATCTTAATATTATTCCTCTTGTCCTCTATTATAATAATAATCCAAACTAAACCGACAACGAAACGGTTCACTGCTTAGCCGTTTACCCTTATTGCGTTGAGGATAAATATTATTGCAAACGGCAGTGAACACCCATGCACAATACGATGACGTCACCAGAACTTGCGCAGTGTCATGGCATCATTGGTGAGTGAGCTGATTAGTGAGTGAGTGCGTGAGCGAGCAAGAGAAAAGTTGAGCCTACTTTCTAAACCGAAAACATTTAACATCGCAGAAATTTAGAAAGAATCGAAGTGGAATTATCACTTTGGATCTTTTTAGAACTCCTAAATTTACAGATTAAGCTGGTTGCCGAATGTCGAGACTCAATTGAAGGGCTTGGAGCAATAACAAGGTATGTCGACATACCTATATATGTCTTGCGAAACAGTATGCCATCGTGTGCGGAATATGGTAATCTATAAACCCTGTAAATTTGGTACAGATCTGAATAGTTTTGACCGCTGTTTTTCAAAAAATGTTATGTCGACTTAACATGTTATTGCGCACCCGGCAGAGTTCGACCATAACTCTACTGCAATATCCCGGTATGACAACATACATTGGCGTCTTTTCTTGCAAACTTTTATTAGAGCCGGTGCAACAATGAGGTTATTTGACATAGTATTGCTCCCACTTTCGTTTGAATTCGGTACAATTTCTACAGGTTATGTCATTATGACTCATTAAAACGTCTTATTGCACTGCTTTTGCATATTTTATATCTCGACAATACTACAGTTATAGTACGTGACTTACCATCTTATTGCACGATTCTCGAACTGCGTAATAGAGACAGTTTGGTGCAATAACAAGGTATGTTCACTTATTCCAAATGACATGTGTGGTATTGCAGGTGCTAGAAAACACTTTGTCGACATAAGCTGTTATTGCACCAAAAATTATACTGATGACTGAGTATTCGTGTTGCAATAACCCGATATGAAGCAAAATGTAAAAATAATAATAATAATTTCATCTTTCGCATTGAATAATGTACCAATTTCGTTAACGACAATTGTAAGGTACATATTGCTCAAAACAGCTTGTTGATATGTTGTCAAATGGCTTAGATACAGCAGTTTGAAGTGGTAGGCTAAATCTTTGAAGTCGATTTCCCAACATTCATAATTTTCGACATACCTTGTTATTGCTCCAAGCCCTTCAATTGGCTTTGGAACATGGAAGGTTCAAGGCCTCCATTCGCCAGTGCTCGTCTATTGCAGAGTTTAAATCAAAGTTAAAACTCATTTGTTTTCATTGCATTAGGCTATAACTAGATTTGTAGTGAAGCGCGCTCTTGTGCAAGACTTGTTTTTTGTTAAAGCGCGGTATAGGCCTAAATGGCCTAGGCTATTGTATAGGCCTAGAAATGGCGTGTTCGTTACTCTAAGACATAAGCATATTTTATGCTACTTTTATTCGAGCTAAAACGTTTTGTAGGCCTAAAGCCGCCTAATGCTCTGGTATTCTAATATAGTAACTGTTATGCAAATGACAATGTGACGGTAAATAATTATTAGTAGGCTACGTCGATCTTGCGTTTTCATGGAAACGTTTTTCATTATTGATGACGCCATCTTTAGGTCTTTGTCTGACGTCACTCTTTGATCTATAGACTTCTCATGGCGCAATATTTATCAGTTCTTTTAAATGAAGATGAACGAAGAATAAAATTTAACACGGTCGATGTTTGAAATCTTTGAATGAAGACGAAATTCAAGACAGTGTATATTATGTGTGAATCACCCGCAGACAGTGACTGTATATCACATTCTGTGCTGTATATATAGCATATAATTAGGCCTACACTGCATGTCTACACCTGCAGGTTATGCATTAGGCCTAATTATGATCGATTAATCTAAACAGGATTATACCTATAATGCAACAATTTAACTATATAAGAACGGCTATAATTATTATCCTCACATAATCGCCCAACATCCATGGCGCCTTCACTCAAGGAGCAATTAAGTAGGCGAGGTATATAAGTTCAGAGCAACCGTCACCCATTAAGACAGCTAAATTTGTTAGCCTACTGCCACTGGTACGAAAAGATAGTTAGGCCTATTGCTGTAAAAATCTGATTGAACGTGCAGTTATTAACTGTTAGGCTATATCAGACTATTATTGTTACAGAACAACAGTTGCTGACAATAGGCCTACACAGTTCTGAGGATCTTTTACGAAAGCGGAATAATGAGACAATAATTAATGCGTTCGTTGCATCATTGTCCGTTAATCCGACTGCAGCAGCTGATGATCTGACGTGAAGATTTTGGACGCGTGTTATTCGTTCTGTCTCTCCTATTCGAGATCCACTTCTGAATCTGTCTCTTCGTAAGGCCACAGCCCCTGCTGAGGCGACACAGGTCCTCATCGGTTGGGTACGGATTCGTTATGTTCAACCTGTACCAGTTGCTCAGAACGGCGATGACCTCAGCGGAAAACAATGTTCTTCGTCCATTAGCGTCAGTTCGACGTACCTGCCGATGACCTTGGCTAGCGTTGGATTTATGAAACGACGTAGCTGACCACGAACCGCTGCTGGTCAATTTCAAGTTGTCCATTGCTGAACAGCCTGAACTATTAATATTGCTACTGTGATGTGCGACGATGTTGGGTGAATGCATGGTGGATGTAGCTTCCGGAATGCTGCAGGCGAAAAGTGGAGAGAATGGCGAAATCCAATACGGAGCGAGTGGATGAGGTTGACCGAATAGCGTAGACGACATGCATGTGGCGAATGATGGAATAGCGGAAGTGAAGGCGGAGGGGACGCTGGAAGCTGTTCCAATCATCTCCATTCGTCGACTTGTCTGAATCAGTGATCGTCTTCCGTCAGCTGCTCCGTCATCCGATTCCCACGGTCGGAAAATCACTGGAGCATGCTGCAGTTGATGCTGCAGGTGATGCTGCAGTTGATGCTGGTTCTGCTGCTGCTGCTCTCCCATTTAAATCTTTAAGAAATAAAAAGCATTTCAAATGCTCTTAAGAACTTTTCTGGAATGTAGGCTATAGCTGCATGGCATCAAGATTCGTGTAAGCAAGGAACTCTGGGTTTCAAAACATCTGAGTTTGGGAAGAGTTTGATCTGTAGGCCTATAGGTCCTGCATGTGCACTGCTGATTTATATTTATAAATTAAATATTCATGCGATTGAACAATTTTAAACACAAAATTTATGATAACCAATCGAATTAAAGAGCTACTATAGTTGCTACTATAGACACAAAATTCGAAAAACTTTCTACACCGGTAATTAAAGTCATCTGAACACGTCACAGCAAGATTAAACCGATGAGCAAATTAATCCTTACCGATTGCGATTCTTCCTGTTTTTGAAGATAACTGAGAGATTGAGATCTTCCTTTGAATATCAGTTTTTCCTGCAGATGATCCGAATAGGCCTACTCGCAATAGTTTGGTAATACGTCGATAGTAGTTTCTTATTTGTAAAATCCTTAGCAATTTGGATGAGATGTGGGAGCATGCTCTACCATTGCAGTTCTTATATTGGTGATCGTGCATTCTTTCGTAGCTCGAGCGTCTGCGACAAATTTCTCCAAAAGAAAAACACTTTCCTGTCACAGATTATCCCAAAATGTCACTTCGCGCGAAATCCATGGGATTCTGAGCGAACTGGCTCATACCATGATGCCACGAAAACGCTGTCTGCATATACTCCATAGGCTATACCCATGAACGGCGGCTTTCGCACTGCGACTGGCTTCCCCTGCAGGTCATCCGAATGGGTGTCAGTGTTTGCCGAATGAATAATGTAAACAATCAATATAACGCTAAGCGGATAATTATGGTGCGAAACAATCTATAGGCCTATAGGCCCTATAGTATATCCTAGATGACAATAGCGTAAAATATTTGCTTAAGACGCAACATAGTTGCTCGATCTCATGACAAGTTTCTAAGCGATCTGTTGAGCCGACCTTTTTGGCAGCGATTGGTTTATATATATATATATATATGTATATATATATATTATATAACATATATATATATATACCTCAGCCACGGCCCACGTACGGATCTTATAATGTGGTTCAAGCAGGGTGAAAATTGCTGGGGATTGAGGGCCAGTGTTCAACCCCTAATCTTATGTTTATAGTGAAGACGTCTTTCACACTCCAAGTCTCCAACTCCATGTGCCGCTGTGCGTACCGGGTATGCCTTATCATACCCCGGTATTGTCCCCGTAAATTACGGGCGTAATTCTACAATTTATTATCATACTAGCTATAGGCTCCAGCCTCCAGCACACTGAGCACAGACTTTTTCTATCTTATGGGCCACTAAAAACATTGTGTTATAAATGACTGATTAACAAATCAAGACTGTAGGCCTACATCGTCAGCTATTGCGTTACAGCTGGAACCATCAAAGGGCGGATCCAGAGGGGGAGGCAATCCGGCCACGGCGGTCATGGCTCCCCCCATCTAGAACGGCCATGTGTCGTTGCCCTCCCATTTGGTTTCGAATAATGTATAAGTATAACAATGATGTATATTATTATTAACTCGCTTTAATTGGTTCCCTAAAAGTAGACCAGGGAATTTGTCACTATATATATAGCAGGTCTGCATATCGGAAAAAGCATCGATCCCCTTTACTCATCTCTGCCCATAGACAACTGCTCCGACCCCTCCCACCGTCCCAAGACTTAATTATACCAACATCACAAGCCTCGGAATTAGGGTGACATCATTCTGTGATCTCTCATCAGACTATTAACCTCTCACGCACAATTAGCTTTTCATCCGGAATCATGATGACGACAGGGTTGCAGTCATCATGGAATGAGACGTCGATTCGATGGATCCAGCGCTAAAAGTGTAAAAATTAAAGAAGTGCCTGGACGCCAATTACCTTTCCAAAAGAAGTGCCAGGACGCCCCTTACATTTTCAGGTGTGCTGGCTGAATAAGTGTCAGGACGGCATATAGAGATTTGAAAATGAGTGCTAGGACGTCGTCCATGACAGTCCTGCCACACTTTAAGTTTAACTCCTGGATGGATCTCGTCATCATAGATAGAATACATGCACTGCCATCTGTGCGGAATATTATTGGGATGCCCCCTACAGTCCTTGAAGGCTACGTACGTCTAGCATCATGGAAAAAGAATATGCTGAATAGTGTAGCAAGTAGGCCTATATAGGCGTAGGCCTAAAACATCGAGATCTCTGCTTGGTCCCATTTGTGACAGAAAATGGCAGCGATTTCTCCCCGCTTCCTGGACTCGATCCGTCATATCGTCATGAAAGGACTTGACTCGCTTGATGACATTGATGAACTTGGCTGGACACCCAATTTTTGCAAGAATCTTCCATAGTCCGCTCCGGCCAACAGAGTCAAAGGCCTTCGTCAGGTCGATGAATAGCCTACTACACAGTTCTTGCTGCTGCTCCCTACACCTCCTTCATTTGCCTAGCTGTGAATATCATGTCGGTTGTGCCCTAGCTGGCCAGACCGAAAGTCACATTGACTCTCAGGGATTATCTCATTCTTCGTGACATGAACAGATAACCTTAGGGCTGTTGACCAGGAGTCTGGCTAGTATCTTACCTGCCACAGACAGGAAGGAATTATACCCCCTGTGGTCATCACAGCAGGCTCGGGTGCCTTTACGCTTAAACAGGTGCATGACAAGAGCATCTCTAAAGTCCCGCGATAGGCCTACTGCTTCTTCTTGCCATATCTTGATGAATAGCGTTTGCAGCCGGCGCGCAATCTGCTCCCTGCAGCACTGTCTTGTAGATTTCAGATGGTATCGCGTCTTCTCCCAAGACTTTACCACTTGACATCATTCTGCTTAATAGCGCAGCGCACCATACATGTTAACCTTCCACCCCCAATTAGTTTTTCATGCGTGACGACAGGATTGCAGTCATCATATGGTGACATCTGTGGTCAGTCACCATCTGTAGGCCCCCTTACAATCAGTCATCAATGACAGAGACTATTATTATAATCATGCAGGACCTCCCACGCGCAATTATCTATGACAGGGTTGCAGCTGCAGTACCGGGCCTACCAGCATATCAAATTTCTAGCCCTTGCATTCTAGGCCTAAGCTCACGGACCTGCCATAAGCAAAAATCACAGACGACCTTTTTATCTGCATGCCCTAGCTGAGTACAGCCAGGGCATACATATATATAGCCTACTCTAACATATTTGCTTATAATAGGTCTAGTATGAGCGCGATCTTGAATCCTAAAGCCACAATTATAATAATTTATGTTATCTAATGATTCTAATCTTCGGTGAAATTTCTCTGTAAGTAAGTAACAGAGACCTGATAATTATATAGTAAATGTAGGATGTCTATGTACGGCTCTGGTCCATGCTCTGGTCTATGGAAAAGCCGTCTTTGGCGTAATATATATAAGGTCGTTGGTCTTTGGTCTATGGTAAGCCAAAGCCGTGTGCTGACTGCGGTTTATATAACGCCGTATTATTATATGACGATAATGACGGCACCAGAGCTTCAGAACAGTGGATGCTGTGTGATTGTTGCGTAATGGATGAATTCAGTTGATTACTGAGAGAAAGTACAATCTTTGTGACGATGAGAATCAGCATACTGTTTAGACGTGGAATCTGTGCTTCATTTGGTCTCAATCGAGTACAAATACTTGGTGCGTGCAGTATTATAGACATGTAGGCCCCTATGCCAAATTATAAATTATAGGCGTGTATGCCAAACAGGTGATGCCAAAAATTATAGGCATTGATGCCACAAGGGGTTCGGATTCCGGCAAAACTCCGAACGGCGGTCCCAAATTATAACATTAAGTAAATCAACATGACGTGTCGTAATAGTGCGGTGTATTGGATGAAACGGTTTCTTTTGCACTCCACACTTATAAAACGACCAGCTGGTCCACCGAAATAGAACCCGGAACACTGAGAAAACATTTGAGAAATGGAGGCTGGATGAAGACCTTTTACAGGTGAAATGAAGGTGGATTGATGAAAAACGCGTGAAATATAAGCTGGGTGGAGGTATTTTTAGATCTGAAATAGAAGCTGGATTGAATAGAACCTGGATGATAGACATAATAAGTGAAATGGAAGATGGATTAATTAAAACACTTACAAAATTTGACGATATAGACTGCATATTTTAATTTGGGACCGCCGTTCGGAGTTTTGCCCGGATTCCTTTGGACTGCGCTTCTGGTCAAAGTAGTGACTTGTACCCCAATATCTCCAAGAATCTGGGAAGAAAAGCCCAATGGATTTACATTATTACAATAAATCCATATTTTCAATATGTGATCAGGAGGTTATATCTGATTGTAGAGTTCATTTTGGCTTTTCAAATTGGTTACTTATCAGGAAGACATGTTTGTAGCCCAACAGTTTTCTGCAAAGATGGTCTGTAATGTAATAAGTTCATTTCCAGCGGCAACTTGCCTAGCGAAGGACCAGATGGCTTCACACATCGATTTCTAAATAGGCTAGTTGGCATGTTTTGTGACTTTTCCTACTTTTCTTTAAATGGAGACATAGTGAAAATCTGGTACATATCTTTAAAAGCTTCTAGAGTCCAGTGTCATCTACCATTTCCTAGGGCCTTTCCTGCTTGTACATACTTAATCTACAACATAGCAACTGAGTAAAGAGAAACAATAATTAAATGGTTTTAATGAACCTGAATGAATATGCATGCGATTTAAGTAAGTCGTTGAAGGTGAATGTTTATGTTTCTGAAGGTGCTCAAATGAATCATATCAGGGATGAAAAGAAATCTCATGTGCTGGCAAATGCACAGCAAATGCGCCACTTTACGGTAAGTGATTTATATAGTATGTATGTTTAGAGGCCAGCCTAAACTGTCTCTGTAATAAAAATGATTATATACAATAATGATACTAGTTATGAAAGTAAAGGTTAAGACAGCATGTATATTATCAATCTGCTATAGAAACAGCAATATTATACTCTGCGACCATAATCACACGACCATTGCCTACCTCTTGCAGAAAATTTGGAGCGCAAGAAATTTATAGCTGGAATGTTGTACTCATATTTACAGTTGACTGTTATAATTAAAACGAACGTTACACCAGAGTGCGGATATGCAATTGGTTTAGGAAACTATATTGCTTACTATTACTATTATGAAACTAATTATTATTACTAATAGTTTCTGATTTTTTACTACTCTTGTTAATACCTACTCACTCCGTCCTCGTTCTCACAACCGTGAGATTCCTCATGCTGACGCATTAACCAGATGTGGTTTTGCAACTCAGATGCTATTCAAGTGACCTTAATTTTATTTTATTAGTGTTTTCTTTTTCTGTCTATCCTTTCTGTCCGAAATAGTTCCATAGATCTATGTCTGTTATGGTTTTTAGTTGTATACTATGATTATTGAATTTCATATTTCGATTTTTTTAATGATTGTACAAGTTATAATTCTGTTCTCATCCTGTGTTCTTGCAGTGCGCTTGCAACTTGCAGACGGTTCAATAAAGTAATACTTACTTACTTACTTACTTACTTACTTACTTACTTACTTACTTACTTACTTACTTACTTACTTACTTACTTATTTACTTACTTACAAGCATAATTATACAGTCTTGGGGTTTGCTGAAACACAAATGCCACAGCAATTCAAAGGACATTTCAGGAGGCAATTTTATATCGATACTCTAAGATTCTGGTCAGGACTGAAAGTTAAGTTGGTGCCGATGCACATTGCCTGGCATTCTTTGTATTGTCATTGGTCATTTTGGGGATTTTCTGGTTCTGTCAGTTATAACTTGGGCTTAAAACTGTTAATGATGAACTGTTTTAGTGTTTTTATCACTTCTTTCTTTCTAGGTTTGAAGGACTAGGATTTTGTAAGTTCTATGTCACTTTGATGGTCAACATGTTTTCAGTCTCTTAGTTTTGAAGAACCTGTGAAATAACTGCCGATGTTTCTGATCACAGGTTTCCATTGAAGGCAACATAGCTAGTGGCAAGACTTGTCTTCTGGAGTACTACAGCGAAAAAGCAGAAGATGGATTAGAGGTTATTTGTTCATTTTCAGAGTTCTAAGGCCTATTAGTTGGGTCCTAATGAATGACTGTATATAGGTGGGGAAACTGGCATGTTTACATCCACAAAAGGGTTGATATCTTGCAGATTCAGTTAGCAATGCTGGTGATATTTTCTCTGACTGGGAATTAAAGATGCAATGAAAGTAATGCTAAGTTCTGGGTTTAAAAAGTTGTAAACTTTATACTTTGATAGGTGGCTAGTATTGTATTGTATTGTATTTAAACATTTATAAAGCGCCTCTAGTAGGGTGAACCGTTCAGAGGCGCTCCCAGTGCGCAAGGCCCCTCGAGAAGAAACAAGTTTTGAGAAGAGACAAAGCAGAGGAGAGACTACCAGAGAGAAGTGTAGAGCGAACAGAAGGAGAAAGGGCATTCCAAAGAGAAGGACCAATTGAGACAAATGATCGAGACTGAGCCATAGCAGTTCTAGACCGAGGAACCAAGAGGTCAAATCTGGTGGATGAGCGAAGTGGACGGTGGGAGGAAGCCGAGTGAGGACAAAGTAAAATATTAGTCAGATATTTTGGGGCAAGACCCCGTTGAGCCTTAATGATCAGAGTGAGGATCTTAAATTGTGTGCGAGCACAGAGAGGAAGCCAGTGAAGTTCATGAAACATAAAGGCAGAAATGTGAGAGTACTTGGGAAGGCGGGCAATCAATCTAGCAGCTGAGTTGAGAACCGACTGAATCGGTGAAAGACGAACTTTAGGAAGACCAACGAGGAGAGCATTGCAATAGTCAATTCGTGAACATATAAAAGCATGAATTAAGGTAGTGAATATGGAGGAGGAGACAGAGCGACGAATGACTCTGAGACGTCTTAAATGAAAATAAGACGAGCGTGTAACATTGGAAATATGCTCAGTAAAGGTAAGTGAGCTATCAAGTACAACACCCAGATCCCGCACACTTGAAGAGAAGAAAAACAGCGGGAATTTTTCAGAGAGCAGAATGAAATTAAGCTTCTGGAGCTGCTGGGGAGTACCTAGCCAGATGAATTGAGTCTTTGAAGTATTGAGTGAAAGGCGATTAGAAGACATCCATGAGTGGAGATGATTAGTAAGGGATTCAATAAGCGCGACTAACAGCAGCTGGGAAGATGAGGGACCATGGACAAAAGCCTGAACATCATCAGCAAATAGATGGCCAGCAGCACTACAAATCCGAAAAAGAGAAGAGATGTCAGCCGTGTAAAGAATAAATAGAAGAGGTCCAAGAACAGAACCTTGAGGAACACCCAGATTAACATGAACCCATTGGGTTCGAGAGTCACCAGATATAATCATTTGAGTTCTTTCAGAAAGGTACGACTGGAACCAAGATAGGGGAACATCCTTAACACCATAGGAGGTTTCAAGACGCTTGAGTAGGATATCGTGATCGACCATGTCAAAAGCTGAAGAGACGTCATAGAGGGCCAAAAGAGTGACCTCAGACTTATCAATAGCAGAATAGATTTCAGATAATAGAGAAAGGAGAGCTGTCTCGGTGGAATGATGAGCCCTAAAACCAGATTGATTTGCAATGTTAGTATGGTATGTATGCATTCACATGTTTTGAGGTAAGTAGACATTTTTCAGTTGTTCACTTACAAAGTGCATGACAGATTTTCATTCAGAACATGTTGATACACGGAGAAAATGCTAGTTGCTTATAAGGGGAATTTTTTTATTTTGTCACATAGTTTATAGTTAATCTGTTTCTATTAGTTTCTGATTTTGTTTTGTAATGAATACTCCTTTGATATTAGCAATGTAAATGTTATAATTATGTTATGTATTGCAATTAAGTTTGAATTTACTTTTATGATGGATGATGACAGTTTACGGTATTCTTGAATTACCTATATGCGTTTTTTTATGAGTTTATTTTTCCTTTTCCTGTGTTAGGTGATTAAGGAACCAGTTGAGAAGTGGCGAAACGTGAACGGTCACAATTTACTTAGTCTGCTGTACGAAAATCCAGAGAGATGGTCCACTTTACTCCAATCATACATTCAGCTGACGTTTGCACAGATATACACTCAACATCCGGTACATAATAATAATAATAATAATAATAATAATAATAATAATAAAATAATAATGGTCAAGTGGAAGATGTCTCACTTGGGACGTGACGGTGTCGGACACCTTTGCAGCGTCACATCTGGCAGCAACATCAACAGGAGCAGGTGAGGCCGCAAACCGGGCTGCCGTCGCCAAAAGATTGAAGTACGTCGCAATTACTCGAACACATGCCTTTGTAGCGGTGGCATTGGAGTCCAGCGGTTCCTGGAGTTCAGAGGGACTTGATTTTGTGCTGGACCTGGGACGGAGGTTGACCGAGGCAACACAGGACAGACTCGAGACAAGCTACCTGTTTCAGAGAATCTCAGTGGCAATCCAACGAGGAAACGCCATCTGTTTTTCATCCACATTGCCATTGTAACAATGCTAATAGTAGTAATAAACTCTTTAATATAATAATAATAATGATAATAATAATAATACAGTTGCTCTGTGATGAGGACCGCTAACTAGAGAACAAAGATCTTTTCGTGCTGTTACTTGTAAAAATGTTATGTTTAATAAATGAATAATAATAATAATAACAATAATCTTTCTTTTTCAAACTGACACAATGCAGTAATAGTTTGATTGCATGAAAAATCTTAATTAACATCGATCCTAACTACTTACGGAACAGACAGCCTGCAAGACAATGACGCTAATAGTGGCTTACCAAACATGCTTTGGGTATAAAATTTGGTTCTTCATACAGAACAGAATATGATAGTCTTTTTACTGTGGAGCAAGTTTTCATATAAACTGCCTTATCTTATATTTATGTGAATGCAATTTTAATTTTTTTTAAATTCTGAATACAATTCTTGAGTTTCAAATTTTTCTTTTTCTTTGAGAATTATTTTTAATATTGTATTTTTATTTTGTTGAGTGCTGTTATTAATTTTTAAAATAATTTAGGTTCCAGAAAAACCTGTTCGACTACTTGAGAGGTCCATCTTCAGTGCCCGATATTGCTTTGTGGAAAATATGTTTAAAAGGTTTGTGCTTTTGCAAAAAGATGTTAAGATGTTTATAGAATACTAACTGCTCATTTTCAAAAGTTCATTCTTTGAATGCACTTGAAAAGCATAAAGTTAATGTGACTTGGGATCTGCTGGTAATAGTTGTAGATAGATTTTGTATTATATTTTGTATTATAGAGATTGTATTCTAGTTATTCAGACATTTATAGAGCGCCTCTGGTAAGGTGAACCATTCAGAGGTGCTCCCAGTGTGCAGGGCCACAAGAGAAGCATAGGTTTTGAGGAAAGTAAAGGAGAAGCTAGCAGCTAGAATTTGAGATTAAATAGATGTCCACAGCATATTCCAAAGAGAGGGACAAATTGATGTAAAGGACCGGGACTGATCTATTGCTGTTCTAGTATATGGGGAACTAGAAGATCAAGGCCATAGAACGAAGTGGACGATGCGAGGTGACAGAGGGTGGAATATTGCATTTCAGGGCAACTTAGAGCACACAGTGAGAGGCGGCAATGCGAACTTTGTTACAACATGAATGTGGAAATGTGAGAGTAGCATGGTAGGCATGCTATTATCTGGCGGCTGCATTGAAAACTGACTGAAAAGATGAAAGGTGAATGGAAGGACCAATTAGAAGGGAATTACAGAACCGGTAGTCAATTCGAGAGCTGATGAAATTGTGAACTGGGGTGGTAAAAACAGAAGATGAGACAGAACACCGAACAGCCAGAGGCGCCTTAGATGAAAATTGGAAGAGCGTGTAAGGTTAGTGTTATTTAAAATTATTTATAAAGTGCTTAAAAAATCAGAGTTTTGTTTATTTTAGTGGTAAAATGTCTGAGGTTGAGTACACCATCCTGAATGAATGGTTTGTTTGGTTGACCAACCACTGTAACACGCAAATCGACTTAATTGGTGAGAGTAATTTGATGATTTCTAAAGTTTTCTGAATTCCTTAAACTGCAGTTTACTTTTGATATACTTGAATGAACGCATCATGTTTTGTTGTCACCCTAATGCACATAAAGTATTGTATTTTTTATAAGATGAAAGGAAATAATCACGAACAAGTTAAATTAAAAGAGTTACCTTATAGCTAGGAATTAGTCTTTGGAAGAAATGGTCTCAAATTATTATGCAGTGACTGATTGCTTTTGCCTTCACATCTAGAGTTCAGATCATGCATCTGTTGAAATATGCAACTCATGATAGCGGTGTGTAACCAGTTAAACCAGATGTGTCTATGGAGTTGGTTTTGAAACTATTGATATGTTGGCACTGTACATAACGGAATTATCCTTTAAACTTAGGTCAATGCATCTAATGATTTATTGTGACAAGTTGTGTAATGATTTAACGATTATTATAATCTTACCGTAATATATATTGTGGAGCATTAACATCGTGCTTGCTCTAATGACTTGCAATGACTTGTAGTCTATCTGCAAACTCGACCAGAAACTGTGCTTCAGCGAATCAGGGAGAGAGGAAGAGAGGAAGAACTGTCCATACCACTCGTAAGTTGGAAAGCGTTGGCAAAATTTACTGTATATTTTATACATTATATATTAAGAACACAAATTTGTGGTGCAGTTGTAATTATGAACAGCTGTCGGAGAAATATTGTGACTGATCGCAAGATTTTGTTGAATGGGCCAACTTTTGATTGCCGTCTAAATTAGAACTTTTTTGTGAATGTGTGAAATCTTCATTGTAGGAATTTTTACTCTCAAACATTTAGTATATCAAATTGAACACAAGTACTTCATACAATTAATACAAATGGATATTTTTCACTGCTTGTTTTGTGGTTTTAATTTTGTATGCTTGTTTTACACAGAGTTATTTAGAATCTCTACACGAGCTTCACGAAGACTGGTTGATTCGAAGAACAAACAGCAACTTTGTGTTACCGGCTCCAGTACTGGTGAGTTGACTTAAAGGAACTAGATACACAGGGCTGTACTGATTTTTTCAGCCTCTTAAATGTGCTCTTGTTATGGTTAAATGCAATCCTTCGGCAACTTGTTCTTTTGTCTTCTCTCGCCTTGGTTGTAGCAACTCTGTTTCTGCAAGAATCTCTGATCTTGAAGTCCACAATTTTTGTGCAACATGGTGCTACTCGAGTATGTATGAATTCATACAAATTCTTTAACCGTGCTGGTCAGCTTCATTGGATTCCTGCAGGATTAGGAATAAGATTTAAACTGGAATGTCTGACCTAACCCTTACAACTGCACTCCTACCTTCCTTCGACCTCTAATATTTCCATTCATCACACCCTGTTGTATGTGATCTAAGGGTTGAGTGATTTAGTTGATCCTTGATGTGACTTTGTCATGGGGTCTCGAGCATTCCATTTTTTCTGCTTCTATTTAATGCTCAAAGTCTTTCACTTCCTTTAAAAAAACCTCTAAACTATTTCCCACTGGTTTACAAGCATTTGAGTATATATGTAACTTTTTTCACATCAAACTCATGCCTCAGATTCGCATTTCTGTGTGACTGTACTTGTTAGAAATGTTAATAATGATGATTATGAAGTTGTGCAGCTATTAAAAATGCCATAGACATTTCAAATGAATGGACAGAATGAATGCTTTTACTATGTACATTGATGGTTTTTTTTGGAATTTTTTGATGCATTCGCTCATTTCCAAATGTGATGCAACTCAATTCTGTAACATTTTACATTTAGGTTCTGGATGCAAATCAGGATCTCAACAGCATGATTTCTTTGTATGATCAGCATCATAAAGAGATTCTGCACAATTTTGCTTGCTAAATTGTTTTTCAGAAGCATATTGTTGTGTTCTTTAGCTATTTTCAGTGACAGTGCCGAATTTGCACCGAATTGTTTAGCCTTTTCTAAAATCTGTTGTCATGTGTTTGCAAGGTTAATTTTGTACGTGTATACTGTATATTATGTAGTTTTACACAGATCTGAATATGTGCTGGTCGTTTACATTGAAGGTGTAAGAGACAGTTTCCAATTTGATATTATTGTATTTTCAAAATAGCCAAAGAGAATTTAGTTTGCTTGCATTTTAAATTGCCAAATAGTCTGCTGTTCATGTAGCCACCCTGAATCTCATTCCATCATTTGCAATAATATGATAACTTTACATTGATATCATAAATCATGAACACATGATGTAATTGAGAAGGCATCAAACGAATTTCACAATTGATGTCTTATTTTGCAGTAACTCTGTTTTGGTGATTTTCTGTTTGCTGAAAGGTCACATTCATTTTTCTGTTTTTCTCCTCAAGCGCCAGTGTGAAATTGATATTAGTGTATGATAGTAACTATTGATTCAACTTCCTAGCATGTCAAGTATAGACACTTGTGAGTGGGATGTTTGAGTCCTTGAATGGCTTTTTCAGGAGGTAGGGAGGGGTTATTAATGGCTCAATCAGATGGAAGAAGGTGGTTCAAAAGTTTTTATAGTTTGTATTTGAAATGGATAAAAAGGAAATAAACCCAGCTAAATGGTTGTATTTGCTTGAAATAACTGTTGCTATCTTATAACTTGTTAAAGCAGCAGTTGATGATGAGGCAATCAGAAAAAATTATTCTTATCTTCTGCAGAAATGTCAGTGAATAGGATTGCCTGTAATTTATTAGCAGTGTTCTTAGTATGAATAGTCCAACCAAATCAAGCTTTTCATTCTAATCAAGGAAGTTATCGACTTTTATGTTTGCCTTCCGTAACATAAAATAATTTTTTCCTGCTTATGAAATATTCCATAAAAACACTCTAAAACACAAACCCTGAAAGCCAATCAAAAGCTCTGAACATCCAGTTACATGCATACATGGTCTGAATGTTTTGAATAGTTCTCAAATGGTTTTCTCTGCAGCTCTTACGTGTTAACTGTTCATTATTTTAAGAGATGTAATTTTCAGGAGATTATATGTGTTTCTTTGTTACGTGTAATAGTTTAGAATTGTATTTTAAATTTTTTATTTCAGATTACAATATGTGCTTGTCCTTTTGATTTGCACAGCTTTTAGTCAGTTTTTTGGGCAAGACATTTCCAAGAACAATTATAATGATTAGCTTTCATCAGGTTCATTTTAATGATCTGGTGAAACTAGGGAATATAAGCCGACAGAATCAGAAAATAAACTTATACTCTTGCAATAAAATGATGTAATTATAGCCTAGAGTTTGTTGTTTGTGTGAAGTTCTGACTAGCCTTTGTCTATATAATCTGTATTGATAGTAATTTAAACTTGTAGTTGTCAAGACTCTAGTCTTTAGACAGTTTAAGGAATTATTATCCAGTGCTGCTTTGGTTTCCAGTCACTTTAGTACACTCTCATTGTTAAAGTGTTACTGCATATTTTTTCTTGTTTATACAATATGTTCCGAATTGGGAAGGTTTCTTGAACTGAGGAAAGTACGGAAAGTGCAATCTAATTCTTTAAGGTTTGGCCGAGGTTCAACAAACTCGGTGGTTAAATTCAGCTGGATCCAAGATCCGACACGTTGGATTTGCCATCCACTGCCTAAACTTTGAGCTCTGCCGCTTTAAGAGAAGACCCTTATCCATATCTAATTTAAATGTCACACACTTTGTTTATTCCAAATTGAGTTCACATACTTTGTTTATTTCGAGTAGTGAATAGCGATTAACGCTCATAAATTCACCACTTCCTCACAATATAGTTGTCCCTGATAACCAAAATAATAAATTTTATTCCCATCAAGTTTCTTTAAACTACACCCGCCACAGTCGACTGATTATTCAACTTTCTTAATTAACATCGGCTAATGTTCACTTCCTTCAAATTTATCCACTGTGAATTTGCTTTTGATGTGTCTTCAAGAGTTCCCATAACAAGTGCTGACCTTCTAAAACTGTTGACAGACAAGAATTTCAGTTTGTGAGTTTCCTGGAGCTGCTTAACTTAGAAATTATCCAGCTTCTGTCATTTATTTCATAGCAAAGAAGGACTAACAGCTTCACTTAAGACCAGAACGAACATGGGTTTCGTTGAAGTTGACATCACAGAAAAAATATAAATCGCGTCACTTCGAAAATATTCCTTCTAATCTTTCAATAACTACAATGGTAGATTACCACAGATGTGATTTGTTTCTGAGGTCAGTTGGCCGTTAGTTGCATTTGTCTAGTCCTAATGCAACAAAATTGGCATCCAGCTGACATGCTGGAAAAAGTTAGTCTCAAATCTGAAATGCTGTCTTTTAATCACAAGAATTACATGATAAACATGTTCATAAGACTAACAAGATGCTACAGACTCACAAATACACGGACAATCACAAGGTTCACGATGAACTTTAACAAAGCACCAGTCAATAGAATTGTACCTGTTCATGTACAAGAACTGTCTAACTGTTAATTTCACAAGTATCAATGTGGAGTTAAAACTATGGACTAATTTTCTAAGAAAAACAGGTGTTGAATTTTACTCCAATAGAATGGCAGTGCTTTGCTGGCTGTGCAGGATAGAGGATTATACACATTCTGTATTACCTAGCAATATTTCCTTTTTAAAGTGAATTCCATAATTCATAGATTTACTTAAACCAATGCTCAATCAGACTAAAACCATAGCCTAGGTTTTTATTCTTCACTGTTGTGCGAACAGATACAACACCACGATAAAGTGCAGACACACTGTTAGTAAAGTGATCATTTCATCAAGCCAACTTAAAGATACTTGCATAAACATACAGTCCTGTTACCTTCATGCAAAACTCACACGATCAGGTACCATTTGGGTACTATGAAGTAGTTTTGGATAGGCAGCACCATTAAATTAACATCACTAAAAGCTGTCAGTTCTGCCTTAATCAACAATAGACGGGCTACGTCTTGAGCAAAATCACCCGTTTGTTCCAGAACCACTACCAGTCAAACCGTGAAACTGACAATACAACCATTTCAACTCTAAAACATACTGTTTCAAGCATAATTTTAATTCATTTTATGTATATGATCTGTGCTATTGCACTTTACCCCTAGCAGCAGTAGATTATGCTCAAACCCCAAAATGTCTAAGACATGTCTTAATTAGTTAAAACAATGGGAGCGCCTTTGAGTAGGTACCTTGAAGAGCGCTTATATAAATTCTGATTTAATGCACCTTTCCCACATCCAGCTTACATAGCTTCTTACGTGAGGTGCCACTAAAGTTCTGAAGACAAGAATCATGGCCAACACAACACTGTGCAGCGTAAAAGCTACCTACAAGCACAAATGAAATTGCATAGACGGTTCTTGCCAGTCATGTTTCTTCCTTGGGTAGCAATCACCAACACATGAAAAATTTTCTAGGCTTCTAAGCACCAAGTGTAACTCTTTTTGGGTATTACAGGACTTTTGAAATACTGACAAATATTGTTACACTTAAAACCTAATATTCATTGATCACTAACTCCATCTCATTAACTACATTACATGTACTTGAAAACCATCACAATTGCACGATTACTTCTATCAGGAATAAAAACTAGATATACGAGTCATGGTTACAACATTCTAAATAGACAGAAAGTCACCTGTACAACAAAATGAAGTTATACTTAAAACAACCATTTCACACATCAAACAAACTTTGAAAACAACTCTTAATTTTTAAGTTCTTACTCTTCCAAAATGAAATAAAATAAACCCAGAAGTACTGTCAAAAAAGTTTTTTAATAATAAATATAAAAGCACCTTGTGGCTCTTTTCAAAGACCCATAAGGTGTCAAGGGCAAATTCTTGTCAGTCTAACTACAACTCTTTTGCGAGGAGTAACAGACTTTTGTGAACATTTGTTGGTTACTTATAAATTACACCAAAAATTATGCCTCCTCAATAAGAAATAAATACTGAAATATAACAAGCAATAATAATATGCCCTGTATTCACTTGAGATCATGCCCAACAATAAGCTTCTGATTTTCCACCTTAGTGCGGAATGTTACATCAACCAGAATCTACCCAACATGATCATTGATTAGTCACTATCGATGCCAAGTGTAAATGCTGACAGTAGAATTTGCCTTAAATTAAACAGTCCTATTTAACATAATATATCACAATAGAACATGCAACGAGTGCCTTGTATCATTTTACGATTTTAACAAATAGAGAGTGGAAGATAGTGGTCAAAATTAAACCTTCTGCGTTTTGCCCTCAATAACTTGAACAACTAAAATCAACTGACACATGCATGACACATAGATACTGGTAGGTAAATGTTAAATCTTGCTAAAACATATTTTTTATATCTCATTAAAATAGCTATGTTTTCACAATTGGTGCCGATAATTCAACTCCATGAGATCTATGGACAGTCTTAACATCGTATTCACAGATTTAATAATACGTTTGCTTAACTTCTCACACTCCTTGTAAAGTTCTCATAATTTAACAGTTGAATAAGTTCACTCAACAGGTATGTTCTCATGCTTGTTTCATACAAATACTTTGCACGTGGTTCACATAAGCTCACAAAACAAAGGTCAACAAAAAAGAGGAAAAATGACGAGGTTCAATACCGAGAAGAATAACTCAAACTGTTAACGCAGGTCATGTGATGCAACATGTATATGCAGAATAAAATGGCGTTTGTATGTAAATCACTGGAGCAACAGACGGTGTGTTTCATCATTCTAGCAAGACAAATGTTCAGCATTGAAGTTGAGCTGCGAACTACAGTGAGTGTAAGATTTTCACAGAGCAACTGTCTCCTCTAGCCGCTCTCAGCTTTTAACTTCTGACGATACTCCTGTCGAAGACGCTCTATGACAGACCGAGGAAACGATCCTGGTTCCTTGAAAATGCTCTACATAAATCACAAAGAAGCAGCTCTGAATATTCAGAGATAAATTAAATAAACTAAAGTAATTATTTAAATTAAAATATACCGGAATATAGATATTTTAATTGGCACCACCTGAGCATGGCAGAGGCAGAGTTCTAAAATACAGCAGTGAAAAATAATTTTTTTAAAACTGATTCTGCTATTGTAACTTTTACTGAAATGACACAAAGTTTGTATCTCTTACTTGCATAAAATCATGGCAGTTAACAAGCAGAGGGTCAGAAGCAATTCCACGAAAAACATCCATCACTTCTGGAAAACTTCGACAGCTCAGAATCTTGTCCGACTTCAACTTGACTAACGTAACTCCAACTCGGAAGAGGATTTTGTTTCCCTCATAGAAGAGACAATCCCATATCCGTAATACAGTCTTGAATGAAAAGAAAACATGACAACCAAATGCAACAATTGATATGTAACAGGAACTTAAAATAAAATAGAAATCAATTGTTTGGGATATTGTCATATTTGCAAACGTGCAAACATAAAAAGAAATTGAAACAGAAATGAGAAAGTGGTGGCAACTGTACAGTCTGACCTATGCAGTATGGAAGTTGAATTTATCATTTAAGTAACACCTGAGAACTCATGAACCTGCCATAGCCAAGTATACTTATATTTTTACAGAACTGGCCTTTAAGGCAAAGGCTGTTGTTTCAAACAACAAATTTTTTACACTCACTAGATATTGCGGCTAAAAAAAAGCAAAGGAGAGAACCCTTAAGGAACTACCAGACTGTCCTGCTGTCCAGGGTCATCCAGGTACAAGTGAAAAAAAAGCAACAGGTGATGCAAATATTTGAATATTCTCAAATAGCAGATGTTGGTGATGACTTTGAGCAAACCTCATATACACTGCTCTTGTACATTGCTGCAACTCTACAACAGCTGCATGCACTGAGCCGGTTCAAGACTTAGTATTGCATTGATAATGTATTGCTAGTTGCAGGCAAATATGCTGTAATTTCTGAACATCAGCATTTTACAGCTGCAAGTCAATGATTATATTTCCATGCCAAGCCAACACCAAATCAATGTTCCAACATAAACATACATTATACCTAAATAATTTCAAAGGTCTAGACCAATTACTTACATCATATCCATATTTAAAAAAAATTGAGTAATAACCTACCTCGACTGGAATGACATCCACAAACAGACAAATAAACCATTTCGTAGCGACAATAGACCAAGCACAGCCACAGCTCTCTGTCAATGTATAGACATCAGGACATTTCATCCTGCAAAGGCAACACCAGCTGTTGTTACTCATCATAATTTAAGGTCATAAAATCAAATGCAGAAATTTAAAGACCACTGCATGCTGAAGTACCACCCAAAGTAGTGTAGTAAAGAAATATAAGCATGAATATTAAGATGGAAAGCGGGCAATGAAGGCAACATCTGGAAGACAAAAAACTATCAGGTTAGATTGGAATCTACAAGTCTAAGAAAAGAATGCAGAAACAGAATTGACTGTTTCAGATAAAGCATTTGATTTTATTATACACGGTGATTCATAAAAAAACGTTACCCTACATAAGTCAGCATAACTCATGTCGATGACCATCAAATTTAATGAAATTTCAGAGTAATGAAGCTTGATGATCTAGCCAAGTGCTATATAAATTATGTCACATTCAGAGCTATAATGACGTAACGCGGATGACAACACTAATGACGTCACGATAATCTCGAGAAACAAGCAAGATTCCGACATTCCCATCAGTCACTGAGGTTGTATCATGCAAACCTGGTCATTTTCATCTGGTTTAGCTTCCTGACCAGTGAGAAATTGTTTACTGTGGCATCACCTAGTAACAATCAGAATGTTCGCAATCACGCATCTGCCGGTACACAGAAGAGGGACGTTCCAGCAAATCATCTTTTGCGGAATAGACCAATTTTCAGCAAATCCCTTATGGCATTGGTCGGGTCTCTGCACTTGGTCGTACGAACATATCCATTTCATTGAACCAGATGTTGAGGTCAATGGACAATATTACAGAGATGTTCCACTTTGCCAGGCATTCGTGACATTATGGAGTAAGCTTAGGCTATTTCATCGTCCATCATAATAGAGCTCGTGCGCACATAGCTCGAGAGACCGTTTCGTAATGGAAACTGAAACTCCTGATTTCATCCCGCCTACTTTGTGGTCACCCAACAGTCTTGATTTAAATCCAGTAGACTAAAAGATATATAGTGTCATGCAAGAAAATGTCTACAGAATTCGAATATGTGATGTCAACGCGTTGTGTCGTCGAATTGTGGAGGCATCGGACACAATGGATCAGCGCATCATTGATGAATCAGCCAAGAAATACGCATGCGCGAAGACGCATGCGTATCTGCCAAATGAGGGTAATTTCGAAAATAAATTTGAACTTCCATAATGTTCAGAAATGAATCCTCTATCTTCACCTAAAATTTCGTCAACATAACCCGATGTTTGGCAGAGTTACAGTAAAATATGTAGGGTAACGTTTTTTTATGAATCACCGTGTAGTGTGGAAATAACAAAAAAGACTTTAATATAATGTGGAAACAAACAAAATCTGTTAATACCAATTACTCTGATAAAAAAAACTAGGAATATTAACGCATAATCGGGTCAGTATAATTTGATAGACTCTTTCTGTGCTGACCTGATCAATTCTCCGAGTACTTCACAGTCAACTTTCACACCAAGCATGTCCATGGCGTAATAATCTGTGACAAATTAATTGAAGTAACTTGAATTACAAAATTCATCACAAAAACATTTGATCACAAGCAAGATCGTTATTTATTAGAATCACTAGCTCATAATTCTCTGAAAAAGGACAAAAAGCCGACAAACATGTACAGTGTTGAACACATGTATATGCAACAAATTAATTATTACATTAGCATCCACTTCCATCATTAAATAAACCTAAATTTACGTCACACTATATCAACCATTAGTGGTCAATAAATTATAGAGAAGTGATTCACCTAAACATACGCATACTGTTCTCCTTATTCAAACCTGCTTAAATCAGTTAGATAGCTACATTAGAGAGGCACTACTTAAAGGTGCTATATAAATGCTGCGTTGCATCACAATTCATCGTAAGGATTCTTTAGCATGCACAAGAAAGATGATGCTCCCCATTTGAAATCAAATACCCTCACACTGCAGGGAAAATCTTACCTGGAAGGATAACATTCAGCAGCGTGTCCATTAACCAAAACACTTTGTCTTCGTCTCGGACAATCAGTAGCAGCAAACCAGCGATGAAGTTAAGACCCTGATCGTAAAAACAACGAGCAGACTCTAAGCACACAGAGACGGAGAAGATAAGATTACAAGTCAACTACTCCGAGAGGTTTCAGCAGGAATTACATGTTATTCAAGAATTCAGAAACAGGATCAACTATTTTAGAATGAAGATCTATATCAAACCTGAACCGTTTGACTTAAATATTATAATGAAGTAAAAAACAAAATATTACTTTACTATAGTATTATATTATTAGAAAATTCAAGGAATGAATCATCGGTAAAATCCCATTTTAGCGTCGGTAATTATTTTCTTAGCTCGTTTTTCTAGCGGTTTCATTTTCAGAGGTTATTTCTTAGCTTAGGCGTAAAAAAAATTGTTGTGTTTCCGGTCACCCGACCGACCCATTTTTACGGCCGCGACCCAAATATTTTTGTAAAAATTTTTATTAAAAAAAATATTTTTTTCAAAAAAGTTTTTTTTTTTCAAAAAAAATTTAAATTTTTTTCAAAAAATATTTTTTTAACATTTGTATTGACATAACATAAGAGACGTCAACAAAATGAAATTAATAGGACTGTTTCTAGAGCAGTTTTAGGTGCAAACAGTCGGGAAATAGGCAGTTTATACTTGCTTAGAACACGTACTTTGTTTCAGCGTGCAAAAAAGACTAGTGGGGTATACTTTTTCGGATAGTCACTGCATAAAAATATTTTACAAAATAAAAATATTTTCCGACCTACCTACCCAATTTTTTTTAGCTCTGTTACCGGAAACACAACATTTTTTTTTAGGCCTTACGCATTTCCGCTTTAATACGCGTGAAATATAAGCTGGATGAAGGTTCTCTGTAGGTTAATACGCGTGAAATATAAGCTGGATGAAGGTTCTCTGTAGGTGAAATAGAAGCTGGATTGACGAAAACGACGCTTGAGAAATGGAATCAGGAAGGTTTTCTATAGGTGAAATGGAAGCTGGATGAAGGTTCTCTGTAGGTGAAATGGAAGCTGGATGAAGGTTCTCTGTAGGTGAAATGGAAGCTGGATGAAGTTTCTCTGTAGGTGAAATAGAAGCCGGATGATAGGATGAAAATTACCCCTAGGGGGTAATCTGAAACCGGTTTCGCAATAGATTTCGGGGAGAAGACATATTTAACAACTTCATAGTCACCTTGGGTGACAATTATGCATAAACTGCACGAACGTTGTGTATGTCATTCTGATGCGACGATTTAATTTGCCATGAAAGTAATTACCGACGCTAAAATGGGATTTTACCAAATCATCTTCTTAACCTTGAAAGCTGAGACACAACCATATTAGTCACTGCATAGTAGAAAAGAAAACTTGAAATGTATATTTTCGGATTTGAAGTTTAGAAATGATATCCGCTTTTCTAAAAGTTTTGTCAATGCAATAATGAAACTAGAAACTATGTCTACCCTATATAAAACCAAACAGGACAGAAGCAAAAACAGCAAAAGTATGGAAACTTGTGCAAATGGAAAGTGTAGCAACAGACAGCTCAACAATTACAGATAATTGCTAAAAGAACATAAATGATGGACATGTTGACCTTCAAAATACTTTCATACATCATACATCTCCAGTCATTATGATATCAACCTGTCATATTTACTGGTAGTATGAATTACAAAGCACAGCACAGAATACTTTCATATAATCATACATCTCCAATCATTATGATATCAACTTGCCATAATTTACTATGAATCACAATTATAACAGTGCTAGAGTTGAGCCAAACCAAATCTTTATGAGATACTTCCTCGCAACTGCTATGGTTACAGCAAGCCAGTATGGTTCGCGTCAATTTGATCAGAAGCATCATTGCTATGCTACCTTGTTCATCTATATAGGACATTGCAGGTTGTCTGTTTTGTTAGCAGTTAAGATTTATGCTGCTGTAATTTGCATTCATGTGAAATGTTTAAATTGAATAAATGTACACTGTAACCGTTTGCGATCTGTCAACCGGATTGTTTCAATAAAGAAAATATTATTATCACAATAAAAGCAGTCTAGCTAACTGTCAGTCACTCTCAAGTGCCTCTGTCTGTCTGTCTCTGTCTCCCTAGCTTGAACATTCTATACCATAGAGACCTCTCTATCAGTGAGCAGACAGCTGGCTCAAAGAGGATCAACTTATAGTCAGGCGATAGATACTCCAAGGATATCAAGTGACTGAAGTCAGATCACACAACTAACCCTCTGGATAATTCTGGATACAAGCAAGAAATCTGCCTTAGAGAAATCAATATTTCTGATGCCCGAATAAACAATGCGCTTAGTGTTTCTGTACATCAAGTCATAGGTGGCTGCATGTATACACTCAGACATGTATACAAGAGTTGATGATTCTGTTCCTACTCAGGAGCTTGATTATTCATTTCTTTACCAAAAACCCACTAAAGTCAGTAAATCCGAAGCATTGCCATTGATTCATGCCATTGATTCATGTACTTTATGACAGTACTTAGTTCAAATAGAGGTTCTATGAATAGATTCGGCCACAGTCAACCATGACGTGTTGGTGTTGTTAGGGACAAGGGGCATGCATTTAAGCTACACAAAATGGATGGCAAGCAAAGTCTTAACATATGTTAAGTAAGAACGCACTTGACAGTAGCCGATCTGTCGGTTGTTGTGTGCAATTGCGACCAAGACATTAAAGAGGGCGCCACGTTTGGCATTCGGATCTGATGGAGCATCCTGGAAGTAAATGTTATCAGGAAATGTTCGATGAATGTCTGCAAAAAACACATATCGCAACTTTCTACACATTAACTGCATACATGTGAAAGAGACTTTGCAAATGACCATAAAATGACAACAACTCCCAAGCTTAAAGGTTAATTACATTTGACATAATGTATAAATTATACAAAAAAAGGTATAAGTACTCACAGATGAAATTAGAACAAATTTTAATTGTAGTACACAATTAAAAATGCTTAAATTATGATGCAATATGGAAGTTTATAGGGTCATGTTCCACAAAGTCTGCAAGTGTCTTGCACAGGGCATGATTGATTCTCTGACAATCCCAGCACCCAGGACCGGATTAAGGAATGTGGGGGCCCTGTTCGGGAAATGTTTGTGGGGGCCCTGTTCGGGAAATTTGTGCGGATATTCTTTTTTTACATTTTTCGGAGAAAAAGTTTTTTTCGAGAAAATCATACTATTTCATCCGCCAAAAAAGTTGATCACCTTTCTTTTTTCTTTTTTTTTAATCATCTGGCAAATTTTGCGGAAAATAGTCGTTTCGTCGAAATTTCCTTTAAAAAAATTTTCCCCCCATTTTGTGGGGGCCCCCTAAAGTGTGGAAAGTGTGGGGGCCCCTGTTCGGCCGAACATGTTGAACATGCCTAAATCCGGCCCTGCCAGCACCTACAGGCAACTTGTCATGTCCAGAATCCATGTGAATGAGACGATACTTAACAGACTACGAATTAATTTTCAGATGTTAAAATACACACGAGTGCCATTCAGACATAGATTCTAACGTCAAAAAAGGTCAATACAAACCACAAAGGTTCTGTTAAATATCAAGATCTCGAGTACGAGTCTTATACAACATCACAGGGTAAATTCAGTTTTCAAATACATTGAAACAAGCCTAAGTGATTTACCCAGTTCAACATGCACAAACAATACACAGTAATCATGTGACCATATGACAACTTGAAACAACCGACACAGTCCTGTAACAGAAGCTGTCAGTATTAAAAATAAACCCCAAAATACCTTGCAGCAATTACCATATTATAGTGCAGCTTAGCAAATGCAAATGTATTCACACGGATTAGAAAGCTGGCAAGACAAGCAGGATCTGCAATATTTTTATCTACAGAATAAATCAGATTGCCTAGATGAAAATTTGTTCCAGTCCTAGAAATAGGTGTGCAAAGCAAAAAACTCATGACTCAGTGCAAATAAAACCTACAACATTATCATGCAAGCTAATTAAGGAAATAAATAATTAATATATCTTTCACTGACCAATTTTAATAACTTCAACTAGATCTTGTTCATGTGGACCATCCAACAGTTTCTTATAGAGGTCTGGATTCTTTTGTCGTCTCTCCTCTGCTCCACTCATGTACATCCAGACCTGTAAACGTCATCACCACAATCACCACCTCTACCATCAAAGCCAGAGAAGCACTGCCATGCAAAATCATAATCGTAAATTTTATAACTACAATTTTTTATAGCCCCACTTCAAGAGAAACTCAGCTGCTACCTAAGAGCACTGAAACACAGACAAATTGAACTTTTTTGGTCCAACCTATCCTTCTGCATCTTTTATTACATGGTAATTTTTTTCCTCTGAAGTCTCAACACTAGCAATATATTACAATGACGGGAATCAACAACTAACATTCTGAAATCAAACAATGAAAAATTAAACAATGCTCAGTATTTAGTAACCCTTACAAGTACAAGTTAAATAAAACATCAGCGAGACTCTAATACGATAATATTATGAACAAGTATGTGCCAGCAATCTTTATTATAACCAAAGCAGCATGAATAGAAAAGATTATAATTACATGAACTGGCAAAATTCAACACTAAATTTTAAGTGTGTTTAGGAATACAGAAATGACATAACCAAAAGTGCCTAAAATAAAAAATTAAGCAATGAATGGAAACTCACTGTAGCTCTGTGCTCTGATGGAATTCCTTTTCTAACATAGCGTTTTACTAAAACATTGAAGCAATAAAACTATCATCAAAAATTCAAAACACTCATACACAAAAATTAGGCATGATAAACTCTGCACAGAAATTATTTTGCCATTTCTGTTCACTGGATATTCTTAAATGATGCTTTATCATCATTGTCATCATCATCGCTGCAGCCACCACCACCATCATCATCAATTCATCATCATCAATTCATCATCATCATCATCGATCATCATCACTGATAATCATCATCATTATAGTCATTAGCATCATCATTTTCAGTCAGCTGCTGCTCAGTTAGCACATGAGTGCTACGAACAGCTGGTTTGGCAATTGTGCAGATGACCCCTACCTAATTTCATCATCAAAATTGTTCGGCAACATTCAGCATTTTTTCTTGTCTGAATCTTGATTAATTATAAGATGGTTCTATGCAAGTCTGTATCATTTAAGAATATAAAATCCCATTCTCAATACTGATGCACCATAATCCTATTATTACAGACATTTATTCAACTATTTACATAAAACACGGCTACAAAACTCTAATGACAACAGTGTACTAAACGCTAATGGAAAATCAATGCAGCTCATCACTAAAGCGTCAAACAATGAAAAATTTCTGCACTTCTATCTTCAAACAAAATAATAACCTATGCAATAATAAAGCCTCATTACTAATGCATCCACCTGCTCAATGATTGATGAAAACGTTAGGCAATCACTGCCCGAAAACATTGTAATCAACAGGGATGGGTTTGGTTCCATGGGTTTTTATATAAAAACATCAAACATAAAAATTTAACACATCATGAGGTTGTGTAGTTTTTAACGATAACATAGGCAGAAACAATCAAGTTAAAACTTTAATGACAATAGTGTCGTAAAAGTGACTGGGAAACCATTGCAGATCACCGTTAAATTGTTGAGCGAAACGTATAACACGTTATTCAATGAAATTATGGATACCATGTCACCTGGCGCCTATGTCAGTCCACCATAATTGGCCATTATTCACTGGTCAGTAAATGACAACAAATCTAAGGTGGAAGAGTAAAGAACTGTCCTGATTCC